>BMAO01020406.1:0-148845 GCA_019973975.1 Trichonephila clavata
TGATCAGTATATTCCCAAAATCTGAAAGTACAATATTTTTCAAATCTAAGCCACTATCGATTCTAAGCCGCACGCTAAATTCTCATTCTATTTTTGTGAAAAAATTTTATTATTGATTCTAAGGTGCACCCTAAATTCTCTTCAAGTTTTTGCGGGGAAAAAAAGGAAATAAAGAAAACCGTATAAAAGAATTATAAATATCCGATACGTAAAAAATCAAAAAACTTTAAATGAGTACTAATAATAAGGGAATAATTAACTCATTTAATTAGCATTAAAAACTTCTAAATACATACGTGGACCTGTAATTGGTCTAACCGGCAATATCATCTTCCGAAAATGATTCGTCACTCCCACTGTCACAGCGAACTTCGAAACTGGTGCCGAAGCACAATGGGTAGTTTTCACGATCTGGCGCACGAAAACTTCAAAAACGAAATTGCACGAAAAGAAACAACAGCCCACAATTTATGGTCCTTTAGGCTCCCCAGCCATGTTGTAATTAGTTTTTGTCAGTACATGGAAATCTTCTACATTCGACGACTTAGACCGGGTTGTTGGGGCTACGAGGAGCACCTGCGAGCCTCCTTTTCTAATCGGAAGTTCTATTGTTTCGTCTGAGCAAGGCTTTGCAGCTTTTTTCGTTTTTCTTTGAAAATACATGCTATGGGTAAATAATTTCTTTATTTGACTTTCAAATTAGGTTCAAATTTGATTCAAAATTTTTAAAAATGTAACATTTAGCACAGTATGTAACTTCCCCAAGTGTATGTCGTTTTTTTTTGTTTTTTTTTGTGTTTGGTGGACTAGAACTTTTGAGATTGACGCGGATTAATCACTGTAATAGTTAAGTTACATAGAATAGATTGGACACTTAATGTAATACCAAATTTAACTGTTATCTCCTGCAATCTCCAAAGTTATTATTTTTTTTCTAGCGTTGGCCGTTGGTATTGTTGTAACTCTTGTTCAGCCTTCTTATTTCTGTCCATAAGAGAACGCTCAAGAGCCACCAGATGTGTTTTTGTAACTGCGTAGTCAGTATTATTAAAGCATTTTCCACACAGATTGGACCTCTACTTTTCTGTCTCATCAGAGAGAAACATTTGTGAAGATGGAAATTGAAAAAAACTCAAAAACCAAATTTCCCTTCTCCAATCCAATGATGCTAGATGACAATTTTTACAGCTGCAGTTCAGTTTTGTCATTGACAATGATTGATGGAAAAATGTGTAGCTGGCTGACGTATTTCTCTTTTCAAAACTCTAAGGTATGCCATTTCAAAGCTTACCTCCATGGATGAACTGGAGGCTATGAAAACTAGGCAAATAGTTCCAGAGAATGTGAAACTGGGCATATCCAGCTTAACACGACTGGTTCAAATGTTTTGAGTGCCTTCTGAACATACCTTATATGTTCGATATAAAAAAATGGTCCGCGAGGAAGGCGGATAGACCTGAAGTGGATGCATGCAAAAAAGAAGTGCATGAAAAATTTCGGCACCAAAATCTGACTTTGAGACCATCGAAAGCTTGAAAATAAACGGCAATGAAACGGAAGATTTACTAATGACAAAATGCTGCGAACCTTCAATCAACCCAGAAAGATCCTGCTTCATTTGATCTAATCCACTTAGACAGTCACAGTTTTTCTCTAAGTGTCCTTGAATTTCTTTGTGGCATTAAAATTCAAAACAGTAGTATTCTGCAGGGTGGCATGGCTGCAGCGGACGTGGTTAGAGCGGACATAACATTTCGTGGTCTGAGCGGACATTTTGAAACTCATCGTTGTTAGAGCAGACACCCCCCCCCCATCTTATAGAATAGATTCGATAATCGAATTACAAGGATAAATACTATGTCTAAAATCTAATTAAAATGTCTAAAATTTTAAAGTTTTGTAACTAGGTTGGACTAAATCCAAAGGTAAATGATATTTATGCCTTAAAAAAAGGTTAGTTAGTATTTATTAACTTGTATTTATTTTTCTTTTATTTACTTGTATCTTGTATTTTACTTCTAGTATTTATTTTTACTTATATTAATGAAACTAATTAATTTTATGACAATTGCACCTGTTATAATATTTATTTGACTCTAAAATGCAGTTTTCCAAAAAAATTCCTGAAATTCGTTCATACCCTTCATTACATTGTTACTTACTATTAAATTAGAATAATATTGAAAGATTTTATTTTTATTACATTTCGCTATGTTTAGAATGTATTCGCACTATAATATATCAAAAATTTAATATACACAATTTAATTTGATTGGCAAAAATGTATTTATCATTGTAATTCGATATCTGTACCTTGGAATCTGTTCCAAGATAGGGGGGGGGATGTGTCCGCTCTAACCACGATGAGTTGCTAAGTGTCCGCTCAAACCACGAAATGTTATGTGTCCGCTCTAACCACGTCCGCTGTACCACTCAACCTTCTGCAGGGGAAACGTTCAGCAATGTGCTCAACACAGACAAACACATTTTTTTTGGGTAGTAGATAAAATGTTTTTTCCTAATACTTGCACCGTACTTGCAAATTTCTTTTACAAATAATCCTTCTATATTTTAAAATAAATGTGAATGTTCTTCAAAATTAATTCTAATCATATCTAGATTTCCACCTTTCACATTTTTTGTAATGCGATTTTTTATACTTAGTATAAAATATTACTTGAATAAGGAGTTGAATTAAATTATCTAAAGCTTATCCAATATGTACCGAGGAGATTTTCAAGAAATCAGTTAGAAAATTTCAATTCAAAAATCATTGTATCGATGTTTTTTTTTTTGATAAGAATAGCAAATGGAAAATTGCCAAAATGAAATTTTGCTTGTTTTGTTTGATTACATTTTCTTCACCGTACTTATAGCTTGAAATTCGTTATATTATTGGGTATTTTAGCTACTTCAAGCTATAACACATGGGCTGAAAAGTCCCGGGCCTAACACATAGATGCGCTAGTTTTATTGTAGTCACTTTTTTCAGTTATACTAACCTTCAAAGACAGCTGTTATATATATATATATATATTTATATATTTTCATGATATTCTATTCATTAGTTTGTGAGTTATTGTCTAAGGTGACGCTACTTTTGTTATTTTCAGAACAATGATCAAAAACAATTTCGTGTTTTAATTTTACACTGCTTCTTGATGGAAAAAATACCGTTCAAGAGAAGCAATCGACTACTGCTGTTCGCAGACCTGAAAAAAATGCTCCGGTAAGATTTCGCACGAATGAAGAGGCTATCGCTGAAACTGAGCTATTTTGAGGCAAAAGATAAATCGTTCTACAAAAGTGGTATTGAAATGTTAGAGCGGCCTGAATGATTGGTTGCTCTTGAGAGATACGTTGATGAATAAGCTAATTTTGAACCAAAAAACTGTGTTTTCTTTTTAGCCGGACTTTTCAGCCCATGTGTTAAGTACGGTGAAGAAAATGTAATCAAACAAAACGAGCACCAAAATTTCATTTTGGCAATTTTCCATTTGCTATCTTATAAAAAAAACATCGATACAATGATTTTTGAATTGAAAATTGCTAACTGATTTCTTGAAAATCTCCTCGGTACATATTGGAAAAGCTTCAGCTAATTTTATTCAACTACTTATTCAAGTAATGTGCTTAATCAAAATAAATTAATCAAAATAAATTAATAAATATACTACACTTAATTCCATTGATTTGAAAACTTAAGAAAGTGACCAATTAAGAGTTCAGAGCTCTCAAAGTAGTGTTCAATAAATTATTTTATATCAAATTTAAGGAAACTTGCTGTCTCCAGATGAAAAATGTGTAATCCGTAATAAGGAATTCACATTGATTATGTAATGAGTTTTTTGAAAAAGAAAATTATGCATGTATGGTTAATTTTTAATGGTACATTAGATGTATGAAGACCAGTATTGTATAGATAAATATTTGTATGTTTTAAAATTTAATACTTTTTCATTTATTATTTTTTGCAACCTATACCCACAGTGCTGTTAATAGAAATCATTTGACGTATACATAAAATAATATCATTAAAGCGTCAGTCGTATTTAAAAATAGTTGCGGTCCTCTTAAAATGTCCGTTCCACTTCAAAAGATCTCTTTGCTTCTACTCCTAAATTTTGGTGAAGCGGTCAATATTATTATTATTATGTTTCTCAAATGCACTCTTAAAGCTACTCAGTATCTTTTTTTCAAAAAAAAAAAAATTATTGGAAACAGTAACAGTAAAAATAATTTATGTTTTATATTCCGATTATATTATTGAGTTAATTCTGAAAGTAAAGTCAGTTTGACCAGCCATTGTCTTACAATTAAAAAAAAAAAAAACTAAGAATTTTTGAAGTTTTTTCTAACTTTTATAAAATGCTCTCTTTTTAAAATTTTTTAGTCATTTTAAGTTATTTATGTTTCTTATATTATTGCAAACAAAAGTTAGTATGGATTTGAAATTATGATATTTTATTTTTCTAGAAAAACCTGGAAACCTAGAAAAATATTTACTGGAAAAACATGAAATTTTTTAAAATAGTAACTTTAGCATATTAAGGGGGAAAAAAAGCTAGAGATTTCAGCCTTAAGTCCGTGCTCACTTTTATAGAACATACGTTTGGAAGTATTTACAAAAACTTTCAAGGCTATATGACGGACAGAAAAAAAGCCTTAGGGATTAAAAAACAATTATACTTTCAAAAATGAAAGTCTGAGAACAATGCATTTAAAGTTTGTTAAGGCATAAAACAAAAACTTATAATGCCCGTAAAGCTCTAATTTTAATATGTTATTTTCCAATGTATGTTGTACATTAAAATACTATTTTAGTTATATATGACTGAAAGTAATTTTTTTAAATTCAAAATATATTTTTCAATAATATTGATAGCACTTGTGTTACGACGACAGTTTATTCAGCTTAATCTTGACCTAATATTTTTACAAAAGTTTTGAAACACAAATCATTTGTGTACAAAATAATAATCATACTAACTTATGCTTAAAATTGCCAAGTTTGTTCATAAAAATTAATTTATTTTCCGTTTTAAATGGGGTGTTTAGCAAGTTTTAGCTCTCGATGTTTGACTTTAAAATACGAAAATATAGTACTACAAAATGTTTATTATAATGTAGTTTGGTACATCAAGAAAATATTCAGTTTTACCTACAATACTTGAATTCAGAATACTTGTATTCAGAAGTCTAATTGCAGTATCAGCTGGGGATTGATTTTCAGATGCATCATTTTTAGATACATACAGTAGTAGTATTCCATCTCTTCGAAATATTGTTTCTTACAGCAACCTGAAAACGTTTTGGCCATGGCATTTTCTCAACACGAAAAATTAATGATAAAGCTTCTAAGTTATATAAAATATTTTTTAAAGCAAAAATTGGCCTTGAAATCAATTTTAAATTATTAATTATAAGAATTCAAAAAATTCAAAACATAACCAAGGAGAAATTATTGTAGTAATCAAAATTGGAATTAATAAACATTTCACACTAAAAGAGTTGATTGCGCTCACAAAAATATTTTCAACTAAGTCAATTTAAGAGTGGAAAAATGCCTTAAAACGAAACCTAAACCAAAACCATAGCTCAGAAAGCTTCAAATATCTTAAAAACTAATTTGTAAAGAGATCTGAAATTTGGTGGCAAGTTTCTCAATGATATGAGCTACAAGAAAATGTAAAAATAAAAATTATTGGTAATTATGAAATTTGTAGGGTACTGTGTTGTCTTAAATTTTGTGACTTTATAAAATATGGCTTCTCTTTTCAAACGAAATAACAACTTTTCAGTCTGATATCAAAGCACTTTGCTTGAAAAAAAGAAACTATTGCACAAGCTGAGATACTTAACATTACAAAAATGAAAATTGTACGATGATCTGACATTTATAGTTCAATTTTGTCAACTGGCAAATGACAATGCGCCTTCAGTTTCCTTCTACTCTAATATTATATCTGATATTATAGTATTTATATTAAGTAACAGAGCCCTTGCATCTAATGATTTTGCAGACAAAGATTTTCATTATTACTGTTACAGGACTTGTCTTTGAGGGAATATAAAATGTACAAAAAGCAGATTCGTCTATTTTTGGTTATCCACACAAATAAACGGAATATACAAATTTGCTAAATTTGATGGAATAATATGATTTGTAATGATATATTATCGCTATAATTTGAAAATAAAGGATCTATTTAGTTTGTTAATTTGAACTTGAAATATTTCGCATTTACCAATACGAAATATTTATACGAAAAATGTAACATCGAATGCAATAATTATATTTTTCTGTATCTAATGACAAAAGAGAAAAAATGACGTAGCCAATCGTTCAATACTTCATTAAACAATAACAAAGAAAAAATATTTTTCTAAAAACACAACAAATCGTGCTGCCCTCTAGGAAGAAAATTATAAAGTAAAATGTGACATGTGCTTTTTTTAATCACTAACGTCTGCTGGAAGGTTAAAAAGGCTGTATATAGCAAATCAGCATCTCTGGCTTCTAATTAGAGTTTAGAAAAGCATTAAAACTGATGGGAAGTTTTGATGCTAATTTATATTTCATTAATTAAAATTAAAACATTTATATGTTTATTCCCCAATTTGTATAGCAGCGTTTAGCTTAGAATATTCAAAGCTATAAGTTAACAAAACAGACTGAACTATATATGAATTAAGAATTTGAAATATAGATTCACGTTATTTTACACTGAATTTTTATAAACGAATATTAAAATTTTATAAATAGTATAAGAAAAAGACAAACGTATTTAAATATATCTTGAGTAAAAATATAACTTTCTGTTCTAAGAATCGAATAGCCGTTCAAGTTGTATAAAAGCGGTTATATTTTAAAACTAAATTGGTAAAAATTACTTAGAAATACACAATCTAAATTTCTTATTAAAATTTAACATAAATATTAAATATTTTATGCTATTATAATGCAATACGGGAGAAAAATTTACTAGAAGTTTATAAACATATACATATACTAAATTCCTTTCTAAATCCTCTGACGGAAAGCTAAGATCTTCAAATGTTGACTTAAATTTAATCTTAGGATCGACATAGGATCTGAATATGTTCTGAAATGATCAAAAGCTTAAATAGGCATTCCTTAAGAAAAAATATCACTTAAGTCCTCTGTGATCTGATTTCTTAAAACTAAGATGCTAATGTAAATCTTTAATTTGAAAACAATGGCCTTTTGCAGAAATCTCCTTCAACAAATTGTTTTCATCTGATTTCAAATGTGCAGCACCTGCATGCTTATGGAATACGTAAATATGGGGTATTTGCAACATCTACATACTTGTAAGTTTGGTGAATTTGGAAAATGATTTTAATGAAAAAAATTTATCTTTCTAGTTTCTTCTTATATAGAAAGGATCCTTTAACAATCGAATTTTCGTTTGGAAGCAAAAATAAATATATATTTCTTGAAGAAACCTGAAAAATTAATTTTATAAAAATGAATATTGATATTTACATATAATACAATCGAACCTTTTAGTCACATTAAAAGACGTCGCCAAACGCCACGGTGTGCAGCTAACACTGGAAAACCTTTGTGGCGTCGTGAGACTCGGAAGCGTGATTTGACGCCAGGCTAAAAATTAAAAATCCTTTTATTGTGATCTAAAAATGCTTTATTTGATTTTCAACATTTAGAAGATCACTGGGAAGAGAAAAAGTCAGTTTCAGGTGCTAGTCCTATTTTTCCATTCGATTGCATCGGTATCCACTCCTCGCTTCTTCTCCGGCTTCAGGTCTTCAGGATACGGAGAACGAAAAGTAAATAGCCGAATTTCTCTACCGCGGGCACTCGCCTCGCGCTTTCTTCTTAGACCGCAGGATTCCGTCTGGGAGGTCGATCCCTTCTTTCGCTGGGTCGACCCTTTTAAACTTCAGGGGTGAGTCTACTCCACGCCCCTAATCAACTCCCATTGGCAGGCCTCAAGGTTTTGCACCCTGCACCTCGGTCTCACTAGCCCACCATTGGTGCAGGGAGAACAATGGCTCGGGTCCGTCTCAAAGTTTTTCGGTGACATCTGGTTCTTGAACCACCTCGCCGCCTTTTCCTCTTTTGATGTTACCCGCAGTCGTCTGCGAGGCGCCAGCCTTTTAAAACGAACAATCACTGCGTATGGACGAAAAATAATGCAGTGAATAATATTATATTAATTATCACTGCAATTTCTTTTAAATCAATACAGATGGAAAGTGTTTAATTATGCCCTATATATATATATATGTGTATATATAACAGTATAGCTCTAAGCAGTAATACACCAACTGACTACCTTAACACAACTCAGTGCCAAACTAAAATTGCGGAGCTAATCTCACATAGGTGGACTGCGTCCTTACAGTGGGTCCCAAGTCATGTTGGGATCCCCGACAATGAGAGTGCCGACCAAAAAGTCAAGCAAGGATTCGAGTTGTTTGAACCGGAAGTCCTCTTGACTCTCAGAAGAGCAAAGATCATTATTTCCACATTCATTAACAAATATATTACCGTGAACCAAAAAACCAAGAGCCTTGGAAAGCCAAGGGAAACTCTGGTCACTTAGGTCCAATCCCGAGACACCTGGAGAGAGCCGAGTCTGTTGCTCGCTTTCGCCTAACCACCGGACATGGCTTTTTGGGAGTGTACATGGACTGACTTGACCCAGCTTCTGGCGAGGCCTGCCCACTTTGCAGCCATATCAGAATGGATGGCGACCATCAGCTTCAATGCACTGGACTTGATAAATGCCCAACTGACGACATTGTCAGTCGGTACTGGGAGGTTCAGCGTCAAATGGTCAAGAAGCGAAGCACGGCGTTGGATAAATATATATATATATATATATATATATATATATAATATTTATAGGATCATTAGCACGTTTATATTACTTTAATTTAAAAAGCTAAAAATAGTTAAAATAAAAGATCCTCGTTCGATAGTAATTACAGAATTGGTAATTCCTTAATTATATTTAATAATTCCATTACAAGTAATTTTATGTCAGATGATAAAAACATAGGTAAAAAAATGTTTCGAAGTACATTATTCTTTTTTTTCTGTACGAATGTAATTTCCAACCGAACAATTTCTGTTAATGGTTTTATCTTTATTAACATCACACTTTTAAATCTGCAGTAGGACCATTTGACGAGGTACCTCAATATTTTGAATCCAGTTCAAGCGACGACTAATGAAATGACACTCCATACTTTCACACCATGCCGCCGAGAGGAGTAGGAGCTTCGACGCCATTCTGCATGGTGGGTCTTCCGAGGCATTAATGATTAGAACTCACAAATCAAAACGCCAGCCATGAGTTCATGAACATGACCATTCGGGTATCCAGACCAAATAATCTTCTTTAAAGATTGTCATGTAGTAAAGTAAAAGTGGTCTATAGTTTGAGGTTTCACTGAGAGTTTTTTTTTTAAAATTTACATTTACACATTCACTGATTTCACGATGCATTTTATTAGTTACACAACTTTGTCTTTGAAAGCACAACCAATCTCTTTTTTTAAGGAATTTTTAACAATTATTTTTTTAGAAAATAGATGTATGGATTTAATTTTTTAGATTTATTTAGTGCATTTTAAGAAAAAAAAAAAAGCTAAAATTAAGAAGAGAAAAAGAAATTATTATTACTAAAATGGGATAAAAAGGGTAAAAATTTACAAAAAAATTACCCACCCTGTACTAAACGTTTATAAACCAATTCTCAATTTTGATGAGTTTCTTTGCTATTCATTTTTGAAATGACATTCACGATAAGAGATATTTTAACTGTTACAAATCTAGAGCACTTAATCTGAGTTTTTTTTTATGAAATTGCTTATATATATATAACAGTGATTATATTGACTGTAATTTTTTTAATAAATCAGTGATTGATAAATCTGAAGGTTAAAACACTTCTACTATCACACAGAACATATACAAAATTTTTTAGTTAATTATTCTTAAAACTATTTGAGCAATCACTGTCCCCATTGGAGTTTTTCGAAAAAGACATATTTCGAATAAAATGCCTTTTAAAGTTTGACATCTCGTTAAAAGTTATGGCATATGCTTTACTAAAGCACTTGTAGTTTTTGTTCTAGTGAACGAAAAATAATAAATTGGTATTTTTACAAAGCTCATAAAACGGTCTATAAAATAAAATCATAAAAAAAATTTAGTTTTTGAAAATTTTTATGATTTTAGGGTAGTCGGATACCTTACGTTGTATCTTTAGGTAATATTTCGCCAAAATACGGTGGCTTTTTTATATTCTTAAATGATAGTAAAACGGAAAATGACTATCTATATATCAACATTTAATTTTCTCCCTCAGGTAGGTCAGTAATTTATTTTCCGAGAAAAAAATGTATATTTTGAATGACATAAATGGCTGTAGATGAAAAAAAAAGTGTATAAAAGAAAAAAAAAAAGGGACAGAGTGGAAAACTTTCTTCTGATCATTATTTTGAGATGTATTGTGCGCCTAGGCAATTAAGGGTTACCCTTAATGTCCCTAACTCAAAGAAAAGGTTTATTTTTGCTAAGATTTTTTTTGTACCACAGAAATCCTTTTTTTGTATAAAAGAAAGTAACAAATGCAGGTCTCTGTAAAAAAATAAAGTTCAAAAAGGTGAATAATAGCAAATTAAGTTGACTGTGCGAAATCATTGCGTTCTGAAATTTTTTGTTCTCAGATGGTAGATGACTCAAAGATTCTTCTTGAGAACATTTGTATATATAATATATTGCATTTTTTAGAAAATTGTAATCAATTACCCCACCCCCTCTCCACAGTATAACTTTTTTTGTAATAATTTTGTCTGAACTTCATTTAATGCACAATTAAACACTTTTGACTTACCATATTTTTTATTTATTACTTGAAAGAAACCTTAAAATTGATTTAGTTTTAGTAAAATCATTAATTTATTTTGAAATTTGTTGTATAGATTATGCTGTAATTGAAATTTTAATTTTGTCCTAGATCTACTTTTTTTTGGTTCTATTTAATAAATCGCAAATACCGAATTTCATGCTCTTATTTTTGGAAAATTCGTCACTCGTGCATTTACAAAAGTTACTATGTAAGAAATTAATTTTACATATTTTTACTTTAAAAAGAACATCTGTAATCTCTTGATCTTTGTATTAAGCAATAATGTTTAGTTTTATTACCCATCGCTAAAAAGTGTTAAATAATAGACATTTACTACTGTGTACTGCAAAAAGGATTAACTTATCCGGGTGTAAAATTAGTTGTTTATTTTTTGTAGAATCACTGGCATTGGATTTTTTACACATCATTCTAAATGAGGATTGAAATGTTTTTTTCCTTTAAAAAATATTTCCTGATTCTGGAATAGCGTAATCAAGAGTATGTAAGTAATTAAGAGTAAATAAAAAGCAAAATATAAAAGACACACATCTTACCATTTTTCTCATAGATACCTTGAAAAATGGTGTTCACAAGCTTTTCATTTATTTATATAATATTTCAACAAAAGAATGCAGCAAAAAATAGTGATGATTTATCAAATAATGTTTATGTAAATTTTTGTATTATTGTATGTTTCCTGGTGTTATAAAGAAAGTAATTTGATACAAATACGATGCTCGCTTTTGGCATGATTTTGAAATAAATTTTTGGCACCCATTCTAAAAGTTATCGTATTGTAATGCTATCGCCTGTTTACAACTATTTGACGGATAAATCCAGTGGCATAACATACACCCCCGCATCTCAGGGGGCCCAGGATTCTATGGGGTCCAAGGCCTCGCTGCCATCAAGTACCTACCCTTTGTAAAATCCAACTTGGTGGCCCAAAACCTGACTGCTGGGATGCCCAAATGTTCTCCGTTACGCCACTGGATAAATCCGTAGCATACCTATATCAAATTAGATCAATTTTCTTATGTAACTGATTTAAGACAAAAAAATGTAAGCATTTTGAACCTCCCATAATGTAATCCAAACGATTTTCAAACTGCAAAGTAAGTTGTCTGTTTCATGTAAAATGAAAAATTTAGCGTTTCAAAATGCGCTGAAATAGAAACTTATACATTTTTGTCGGAATAACCATACGTTTCAGCAAGCAATGCTGTTACTCATTACTACAGCAGCAACAGAACCAAACACTGAGTACCTACTAATACATATGATGTACTGGACTGTCCAGCCGGACATCTGCGATACAGTAAATATTTGGGGACTCTTAATTCGGAATTTTTTGCAAATAATTTAAAGTACTTCTCTGTTGTTGAACTGAAGGACGTTATTGTACATTTATGCAGTAATTAAGATAAATCTGCACGGGAAAGACTTTATAAGAGTGTGGAAAATAGAATTGCTTTAGTGTCATTTATAAAAATGGCAATCCAGTAAATTATTAATTTTAGTGGAGACTTATACTTATTTGCAAGACATCACATAACTGTTTCAAATTTTTGTTTATATATCAACAAAAAATTGTTTTGTTACTGCAAACTTTTTGTTTTCTTAAAAGTTGTTTAGATTCTACACAAGTTCTCAACGCATGAAACCAAATAGTCTAAGTAATTTTAGAGCAGATTGTACTAAATGACATTGAAAATTGCTCTCATAATCTTTAATTATTTTGTGCTGGCAAAGCCATGATTCGGCTACGAACACAACCTGTGTTTTTCCATTGTTCTCAGTATTCTAGCATTTCACCGTTATAGAGTCGTCTGAGTCATGGGATTAATGGCAATCTTCTAAATGGACCAAACAAATCTGCGAGAAATATTTCTGGGTGATTTAGGAATACCAAGTTTGCCATGAAAAAGCTTTAGAATGGTGGTAAAATGATTTGCAAGGCTATCATCGCTTGTCATCGGATGATATATGTTTCCACTCATGCTGATGTCCCCTTAGACACACTGGCTACATCCAACCGGATACATCATTCCTTGTAAGGTGTTGTCCAAATGCGCATTAGCTAAGATATGATTTATCTCAGTTGATGAATGAAATCTCCTGCCCATTTCAGTTTAGAAACTATGCCTTCCGTGCAATCAAATGTCAACTAGCACTTTGAACCTTGATGGAGGTTCTGGCACTCTTTTCTGTTATGTATCTCTTCTGAGAGGAGCCAAAAATGTATTTGGCTGAAATAATAGTTCAATTTTTTCCCATTCTGCTGGTCCCTTTCTGCTCATTTCACATCATTTACACTACTCAGTGAACTGCACGTGGCTTGAAACTTGTATAATTTTCAGGCCACTCATTTTTGGTATTGTTTTTTCATCGTTATGTAGTGTATATCACACCAATTGGATTTGTCTCCTTTTGATAAATTTTCTTGGTGTTTCTTTGTTTTTTTGTATTAGTTTGTTTTTCAAAATTGCTCTCTTAATTTCATGATCTCTTTTAAACTCTAAATAACTGCATATACAAGTTATAAAACTAATAAATACTTCATAAATATGCAGAAGAAAAATTCTGTAATGGCTGTAATGATGCTATGTTTAAGCATTAAAAATAATAGAATGAGTTTACACTGAAAAAAAATCAAGACTGAATCTTACAAACTTTAGTGTATGGGGATTACACTTTTGGAAAATTAAGTTCAACTAATTTTTTAGGAAAATCGCATTAACTTAAAATAAAAATTTATTTTAAAATTATATATTAAATTATTATTTAGAAATCAACTTTCTGCATTTAAATATAGTGTTATTGAGATTTAAATGGAAATTTCATTAGAGATTTCCTATTGAAAGGAACTGCTATGAAAATTGAAAATGGGAGAACTATAATCTGTGTTTAGAAATTAAAATTAACTTAAAGAAGTTTAACTTAGATAATGCTTTGATCGTACAATGGTGAAGTGTGTTGACTGTATTTAATCTATTCAGGGATTTAATAATGTTTTCGAATCAAAATGAAGAAAAATGAAGAATAGTATAAAAAAAGCAAGGAATCAGTTATAAGGATTCTAAAGATTTATATTATGTATATTTATCCACAATGCTTTACCAAGATAGCAAGGAATGCAAACTGATGAAGTCATTTCAAAAAGTATTCTTTCCTTATACAAGTAAATATGAAGTTTTTGTAGATAAAAATTCTTGCAAAACAGCCAATAAGTAGAATTGTTTTTCAGCAGGTAAGTAATCATTTATATGTTAATATTTGTTGATAAATCAGAAGAGAAAAAATGAGTTAATAATAAAAATGGCATGCATAAACATAGGAGCACGGCTATATGAAACATAAATATATTACATTACTTTATATGTTAAAAGAAGTATAAGATACGAAAATAAATTATTTCTTTATAAGCAAATGGACTTTCGAAAAATTCTCTTTCAAAAATTATTCGTTAATCATATTAGAATGATTAGTTAAAACAATATTCATAAGTTTACTATATACTTTTCTTAAAATTAAAGCATATTTCAAGGAAATGAAATCTCCTAATTCTAATCAACTGTTCTATATGCTTAAATTATTTTGAAAAGCATATCGTTGCTATATTTTTTAAATAAGAATAAAATCTCAGCACTTTCTTTTATTGTTTAAAAGATCTTGATCTTAAATTATTTTTCTTTTACAAAGGACCATTTTTAAAAGAATATTTTAATTGCATCTCGCAAAATATAAATAACAGTATAAACTTACGATTATTAATTTTTGCTCTTTTCATTGAATGAAAAATGTTTATGTATTTTTAATGGAAGAATAATTCAAAGTTCTTTTATCGACACTTGAATCAGTAATTTATGTTTCAAACTAGAAAGATATATTCAAAAACCATCCGTTGCATTAAAATTATTTGAAACCCTGGACAAAAACGAAACGATGAAATTATTTTAATGAGGAAAACCATCAAGATAAAGAAAAATGCATATTTGAACTCAAATATTGTGTAATCAAACGGACAAAAGGAATGACAAACATTTTATAATCTGAAATTATGAGAGGATAGAATAATTTTCTTCTTGTGGTTTTATTTATATCAAAACGGGAATTTTTTATTCAAAAATGAATTTGAGAACATTTACTAAGATTATAATTTTAGGAGATAAGAATTTTATTTAGATTTTAGTCATTAGGAGGTATTTATGAAATTGTTTCATAAATTATGAAAATATGCGGTACAAAACAAGTAATTTGAATTTCAAAAATAATTTCCGCTTAGAGTACCTTATTTGTAAGTAACTTCTCAACGTAAAGCAATTGATAATCTAATTTGCTGCATATCGAGAATAAACTTACTTATATTTAGTTTTGTCTGCGAGTTCGACCTCGGGCGAATGTGCAGTATTATAATTTTATCAAGATTGTATTCTTGGTTTGTCGCTGGCCTTCTGCACCCAAGGATACGGGTTCGACCCCGGCCTAAGTCGGTGAATTTTCGTGATGCAGACAATCGACAGCTGCCGTGTCGTATGATTATACGGCCTGGAAAAAATCCCTAGAATGTCTGTTTGGCTTGGGTGATCTCGGCAAAATTAAATTATTGTACAGGTTTGCATCGTCTGAGCTCAGGTGTCTGCCTATTTGGAGAGAGGAAACTGGGTGTCGAACTTAACTGCGGTGATTGGTATCCGCCTATAAGGTGCCGCATTAAAAAGAGATACCAGGTCCGGGGAATATACTAGGTCTGCAATGGTAAAACACCAACCCGTAGACTACTAAAAGTAAAAAAAAATGTTTAGTTTTGTTAAATTTTCCTGTATTCATGCAAATAATCACAAACTCATTTATTTTTAAAACATAAAATTTACTATCAAATTTCTTGAAATTTTTTCAAAATTTATAATTTATTTTATTCAAAATAACTTTTATAAAATGATGTTCATTAAATTAATTAATAACTTCATTGTTTTCCAGAGTTTATCAGCGCAGTTTTAATCCGGGGTTTATCGGCTTAGTTTTGTCGGTTGGACTGAAAGAAATACAAGTAGCTCATTTAACCTAACAGACTGTATAAATTAATAAAAAAAATTAATCATATAATTTAGATTTACATTTGTAACTCATATTATTCCTAACTTCTCCATCTGAATATTACATTTCTGTTACACTTTTTTCGAAATGTAGTAAAACCATTATATAATTAGTTTCATTATAAAATTATTATTCTCCATGAAGCTGTGTATCGATAGTTTTTTAAGAGACGATTACTTATTATTATAAAGATTTCAACCTATTTTTAGTTAGAAACAATACATTTATTTCAAAAATACTTTTTTTAATTGCATAATGAGCTTACTTATATTTTAATGAATTCTATTTTGCCTGTACATTATCAAGTTCCTATTTTTATACCTGAATTTGTCGATTTTCAGATTGCTTTAGTTTATTTATACGAATGAACCACACAGTGTTTTCTTGTAAAAATGTCACAATCTAGGAGTACAACAATGCACAAATACTGACGGTTTACTTTAATTTAATAAAATTTCGTCCAATATTAAGTTTTGCTCCAACATGCCATTTTAATGAAATTTAACTCATTCCCTTACACGTATACATACAATAATCAATAGTAACAGATTATCACATATAGTGGTATAAAACTGAATAAATTATTAAAAATTGATTTGTTAAATATTTTTTCTGCCATTAAATTTTAAATTTTTATGAATTATAAGTGTAGCAAATGAAAATATAATAAATAATATAATCACATTAATAAATATCATTTGTTTTAAGGGGTATCGGAACGATCTATACTGATAATGTTAAAAAGGGCTTTTTCAATGTACCTTTTCTAAAAACCTGTTGGAAATACAATCCCCAAATTTTTTTTGCAAGTTAAGCATACATCTAATATTATACTAAAATGACCTTTTTTTGAAATTTCAGTTAGTTTTTCTTTACATTTTTTTTATTTGATGTATAGTGAGAAAACAGTGTTTTCGACAGAAAAAAAATTATAAAAAAAATGTATACAAAATTTTGCTAAAAGCTCATTTCAATATATACTAGAATATATAAAGAATGTGTCAGGTAAGTTTTGTTGACATCAGATATATACTTTCTGAGAAAAGGTACATCGAACCTTCAAAAGTGACATTTTGAGAAAAACACATTTTTATAAAAAAAAAGTTACCTTATCAAAACATTCCAGCTCCATATTCCAAATTTTCAGCATTTTTTAAATTTTCATCTTCTTGTTTCATTCTTTTAAGTCTTTTTACTTTTCTAGCCTCCTTAGTTTTCTGTAAATTGGCATATCTTACCCTCTTTGTCGAGATGTTCCATGCAGCATGTCGCGTAATATCCTCGCTCTATGTTAAGTTTTTTTAAAATATCCAGCTTTGTGTTGCATTCCCTTTATTAAAGGATGCAATAGCATCATATGTACCAAAGGAAAGTGTTTCTATGTGCAAATGTCTTTTTGGGGACACGAGACCAAATAACGTTTTTAATGCTTTCATTCGGATTCTGCGTGTTTCCATGCAAGCACTTTTTCAATAATTCTGGATCCGAAAGGTCCCTAAAAATAGGCCTAATGGCTTCAACAACAGCAACTGGAAGTTTATGTTTGTGGAGATAAAGTTTATTTTCCAATTGAGCCTTCTTACACTGACACCATGTGTCAAGACCTGATGGACAAAATCTATGCTGTGGATTTTTATCCGTAGATATTTTGTGAAGAAATATTGCCCATATATATATATATATATATATATATATATATATATATATAGCTTGTTTCATACACTTTACATTTGATAAATTTCTTCGAATGGCAAGACCATAATATGTTTGCAATTGATCAATAGTTGCTTCTGTTAATCTATTTTTGCCACATAATGCTTTGCCATCTGATAATTTTTGTCCCCTCATTTTTGCTTTGAAACGTCGGAGGTGAGATCCCATCCGTTTCATAACATGCCCTAAAGAAATTTTAAAAAATGACGTCAAACTTCAAGCTGACCCAAGAGGAAGTGCAATGTTTACCTTTTTTCTGTCCATTTAAATCGGTGACTCGCGTTTAGACGATTCTTTAAAAACAAAATTTTAGCACTTCTAATTAAGCTAGAGATAAAAATGAGGTATTTTTGGAAAGGTAATAAGCTGAAGAATTTAAAAATGCAATAACCTGAAATTCACCTTTTAAACAAATTTAACCTTTCCAACTCCCCTTAATTTTTTAGTTTTTTTAGTCTCGCACTTTTTAAAAAATCATGCAGTTTTTATGTAAAGCTTTTTTTACATCAACCAGCATTTACCACTCTAGCAAATAAAAAAATATATTTTACATAAATGAACACCTACCATAAAATACGGCGTATAACGCGCACCCATACATTCAAGCTACGCTTTTTAATTTTTAGGTATATTCGCCGTATAACGCTCACCCTTTTTTTTACAAAGGAACCTGAAATGTATGTGTGCAATGCTGTTACGTTTTAAAATCATTATTCGAGGTATTATCCAAGACTTTTGAAAAAAGTCTAGTATACTTCTGGAACACAACCCTTTAAATTAATTAGGTATGTCATTTGTTTTAAATAAAACAATATTCCGAACTATAAAAAGTTGATTTTTTTACGCTTATTTCTTTTTTATTTTTAAAGCTATCATTTTTATACCCGACGTATAACATGCATCCATAAATTTTGATCATGTTTTTCGTGCTCAATGTGCGCGTTATACACACACACACACACAACGCTGGATTTTACGGTCCATAAAATAGATCGATTAATATTACTTTCTAGATTAAATATTATGGTCAAGGGGTGAGCAACTTGTACGGCTCGAGGGCAACATTGTTGATGCAGAGGATACGAGAAGGACCCACCTTTTTATAATCATTGTATTCATTAGTTAACTTTGCATCTCGAAAAAGGTATAAATTGAACTATATAAAAAATTTAAAAAAAATATAAGTTAAACAAAATTGTTGCTGTGTTATTCAATCTTTTTTACAGTGCTAATTTCATATCTGTCGGAGATAAGAACCCGCGACCTATGGAATCCTAAACCCGTAACATGACCAGGATAAACAAAAGTGATCCATCCTGTCCGGAGGCTGTTACTGGCTTATTTTAGATACCGCCACAGTACTCCCCCACCTGTGAGTCGCTGGATAGGTGAATGAACGAGATATTTGCTTAGATGAGCGTGTGAGTGGTTGCGGTAAGTGAGTCTGGCGACTTTTTGCTTGCTGCGTCGAGTGGGTCTGACGACTTTGCTTGCTCTTCTTGCGGGTAGATGGCACCACGACACATCAGAAGGTTGCGTGTTCAAATAACGTCCGGGTCACTAATGTCGGAGATTAGAACCCGCGACCTATGGGTTCGGGAGCACGTAACATAACCACTAGACAAAGGTGATCACTCCTGTACGGAGGCTGTTACTGGCTTATTTCAGATACCGCCACATATCTATAGCTACAAGCACTTAATTTTAGAGTCAATTTATTGAAACAAATGTATTCCATCACGCAGTTCTACATTATTAAAAACAGAAGTGCGATTGTTCATCGAAATGCTCATCACAGTTTTCAAGATAATGTCAGCCAACTTGCATCTATATTTAGTATTGTTGATTCATACAAGGAAAGTTTTCCTCAAAAATATATGTTGACTTTAAAAAGAAAAGAGAACAGTTTCTATTTGATTTTCTGATTGTCTTGGTTGGCCAGAATAATAATAATAAAAACCTCTTTGTGGGCAATATGTGGGCCGTGGGCTACTATTTGCCCACCCCTTAATTATGAAACTGTTTCTCTCTTCAAAGATTTGAATTTTAAATAAAAAAATTCACAAGCAAATATGGATAAAAATTGTAATATAACTATCAAATGGGTGAATACAAGTTAATTATGCAAATCATATTTAATTGGGAAAATTTAAACGAAATAATAAGCCAATATTCCGAAATTCATGATCCGAAATTCCTTTTATATATAACCATATCAAAGATTTAGAAGCAATGCTTCTAAATTAGTAAGCGCGAGTAGTCCTAATCTGCTCATTTGCCTAAATACCTTCAATGTATTATCCTCATGAACTCCAGATTGTGCATTATTTACTACATGTTGTCCAACTTTATCAATTAAGTCTGCTTAATTCTGAAGAGTGCATCTGTGTCGAAGCCGTAAGCAATTATCTAAATTACGATTTTGGGTTAAGTGAAAATCTATTAATACACCCATCACTTCCTTAAGGTATCCGAATGCATAGAAATGGCAAATATCGATCAAAACATAAATTTTTTAAAAATTTTTGTATTGAATAGAGTAATTTTTTTTTTAGCTTTACAAAAAAATATTTTATTTTGTTTCTTAGTCGCTGAGTTGAGTAATAATTACTTATGTAAAATTAGGTTAACTAAATGGGAGGGGGGGGGGGAAATCTTGAATCTACCAGAAATGGGCATTTCAATTGTTCAAAATCTCTTATCATGGTGTTCTTCTAATTACTCAAAATATAATAAATATATTTTAATGAAACTTTTTAACGGGATATTTCTATTATGTTCTAGAGAATTTCCTAAAATATTTCTTAATGTATGAATATATTAATGTTTGGTCTTTTATTTCAACAATAGCCTCAGGAATTTGTCACATTTTTTATTGGTTATTCAACCAGTTATAAGATTTTTATGTTTTAAAAAAATATTAAAATTTTAGTGCATTTGCGAGATGAATGTAAGCAGTTTATTTTAGGAAAATTTTTATTGATATAAGTGTATTGCATTTTTCTATAACTGCTTTAAAGGATTTCTTTAAGAAATGCTCACATTCAACTTGTTAAATGATAAATGTAGATAATTAATTTTAAATATTGCTGGTTTAGTATTAATATTTATTGGCATTGATCCCTAAAATTATTGATAATATTTTAGGATGGTGTCTTTAAAAAGTACTCTGAGCGTGTTCAGATACCTTATATTTCCAAGGAGAAATTAATTGAACGTTTGACTAGAAAGAACAGTTATTACTCCTTAGCAATGAACATGTTTTCTCTGATAAGGTTTTCCAAACCTGAAAATAAAATAGCTAACCGGGAAATGCAGTAACAAATTTAGATTTTATGAGAAAAGTATCTATATTTTAGAGAAATCTTAACATATTTATTACTATTTTTAAATATTTTATATTTAATGGGATGAATCGAATATTAATGATATAAAAAGAGTACTTTTTAAAAGTCCCTCGTTAACATAATTTTTATTTAATTGTTTTAAAGAATGATTTACTTCAATATAATATTAAAGTGGCTTACAGATTGCCTTCACAGTGTTGCAGCATCGAATTACTTTTTTTTGAAATGCAGCAATCTATTTAAAAATGGACAAATGTATAAAAATTAGTACTTTAAATTATCGACCTTAGATATATACATACTAAATAGTATATTGTTTTAGTTAAAATTAATTAATTTTTCATTTCTTGATCGGAAAATAGTTTGGAATGGACTAGACGCATTGGCTGCCTGTATTAATAATACTCTTTTCATGTCTAGCGTTTTGAAGGATTACAGCAACTTCTGAAAAGAAAAGCCAGTGATACACTGTTATCCGTTATGTTATTCAAAAGAAAAAGCTTGCTTCAAAGTATGGGATGTAACTCTTATAATTTGTAATGAATGTAGTGTTTTAGGAAAAAACTTATCCATTGAAAACAAGATGCAAAATACGTGTCTTTTCTATAGAAGTGTACAACGACTGTCGTGTGGTAATATTACATTACTTCGGTTTGAATTGGATTAGAAAATTGTTTTTCCCATAGAAATAAAACAAGCAAAAATATCAAAGATCTTGCTCATGAAGATTTTTTTAAAAATAAAATTAGTTTTCTTATGCAACAATTTTGAAAAAGTGCATTATTTAAATTTCTCTCTACAGGGAAACCATGTACCTTCTGAAATCAAAGAAAATAATTTCAGATTTCGTAAAATAAAATGGATAAGAAGAATGAATAAATATGAGGGTAAGAAAATTGTTTCTGAGTTATCAAACAGGGTTTAATCTAGAATGCAATTGATTTCCTTTAAGATAAAGAATCCATTTTTTATGGACACATAGTACTGCTTATTACTTACCTTAAGAAATACTCTTCAAAATAATTTATTGATATTTTTCAATGGTTTTAAAAAGCACAAGAGCTTCATGAGAAGTTATTTTTATAGTTTAAAAAAATGTTTTTTTTTTAACATTTGGCAGCATTGAATTGATTATAAATTTACATTTTAAACTAACAATTCAAACATTTTTACATTTCAAAGTATTTTAAATATTATTACAACTTTTTTGTGCAAAACTAGATTTTAGGTAGTTGCTGTGATAAAATGCAGGTATCAAAAAAAAAGTCAAAGAGGCAAAAAATGAGAATGGTCATGCCCAGTTCCAGATTCCAGGACTAGACTTTGCAGATACCTGCAGTTCCATATTTGCAATTAATTTAATATTTATGTTTCATAAAAAATGTATATAGTATATCACAAATGTATGAATTTATTGAATTTCACCAGTAATGTGTGTAGTCATGGAAGTCGTTCATTTTGTGTCAATTACGGTTTTTTTTGGTTTTATTAAGCATTTTCCCTAGTTTTATCCTTTATCTACTATTGATCATACTTTAAAACACGGATGGACATTAAGTCGACCACGATCGACCGGTGGGCCTTTAAGAAGTTTTGAAGTGAACGCCTTCACTAAGACCTGAGACACGCAAACTAAAAGAAACATATTTATGGAACACTGACTCCAGCTAGACTGCAGGATCGGCTTTTCACAATCGATGTATTAAACAAAGATTTGATACTTATATATACAACACATATGCATACATTGGAAGCGCACGATGACGCTTAACATGTTCACTGCCCCTGTAGGGGAAAAGAACAGTCACTGCGATGCCAGTCGTATGAATGAATTTTTGCCCAATCGCCGACTGAATGGGGGAGCAAATGTTGATGATCCCGCGAGAGCACGGGATTGGTTATTGAGACATCATCCCACATCCCACACTTCCATGGGATTGGGTTCTCGTGCTGGTGTTATGTCCAGCGATGGCGCGGGGCTCGAAAGCAAACGAAATAAATACATACGCCAGATTCAGATTCATCGGTTCACGTATGTTCCCTGCTCACTGCATTGAACTCCACGGTCTAGTAATAATCCGCAATAATAATCTGTCATACTTTAATTTTAGGGGTAAAATGTCGAAAACAAGTGTTACGAAAAGGAAATATACAATTTTAATACAAAATGACCCCACCTACGCCATTGGGTGGACCCGTACCCTGGAAAAGTCCACCACTCCTGCTTTAAACTGAGGTACAGTGCTTTGAAAATCATAATTTAAAAAGTTAGTCTTGACCCTAATGGGTGATTAGTGATTTTGATGTCTTCTCCTTCTCATAATAAAAACCAACCCAAATGTTTAAACACGGTTTTTTTATTAAATAAACAAGTATTTGGAAAAACTGATGTTATAATTTAACCAAAGTAAATAAGTATTCTAACATTTTATTATATCATTCCTGTACTACAAAGTAATGCCTTTTTTTGTACGATACGAAAGGTCGGTGACAATGTACCCCATTCCTGTTCGCAGAATATTTTGAGGCGGAATAATTTGAATTTGAGATGGAAATGATTTAAAAAATTTATTTACAAATATACTTTTTATTATACTAGAATTGTATTTTGAACTGCTTTTTTCATCTACTGAAATGAATTTGATTGATTTTTCTTTTTAAATTTTTTAAAAAGAAATACACGGTTTAAAAAAATTTAATAAGAGATAAACTATATGCCTATTCATTTCAAACACAAATTTCCAAACAGGTAATACAGTTGTTAGCAGCATTTATATAAATAGAATGAATTTTAAATTTTCTCTTCATTTTACTTTCATTCTGTGTGTTCTTTTGGAAAAGTAATCTTGATGCGTAAATATTGATGAACTGCAGATCAATTACAAATAATATTTCAAAATTAAAATCACGTTTAAATGTTTCAATATCACATCTGTTTTTCAAAAAGCTAATAATCTAATTCATTTTCCACATTCAGATGTTTCACACGATATTTAAATTACTAATGTTTAAAAATATTTCTCTGCAGAGCATTATTTGTATTTTATGTTGTTGCACATTGATTGTGACTAAGTTTTAATGGGTAGGAGTGATTCTATGACACAAGAATTGATTTCGGCTAAAAAGTGATAATAAATTTTAATGGAACGTGTAGAAGCTTACACAGGAAAAACTAAAAAAATGGGTTCTTGAAACATATAAATATGCGCTGAAATAATTTTTACACGGTGCGTGATCTATAAGTGTCTTAAGGTACGCTAAAATTGTGAATTTTGCCAGAAATTGACAAATTTTTTTATGATTTTATTTTATAGACCATCTTATTAGCTTTATAAAAATACCAAGTTTAGTATTTTCCATTCACTAGAACATAAACTACAAGTGTTTTATTAAAAACAGAAGTCATTATTTTAAGCAAGATGTCATGCTTTAAAATGCGTTTTAATCGAAATGTGTTTTTTTGAAAATTCTCAAACGGGGACACAGCGATTGCTAAAAAGTTTTGAAAATAACTAACTTAAATTTTTGTGTTTGTTCTGTATAATAGTAGAAGTGTTTTAACCTTCAGATTTATCAACACTGCTTTTTACAAAATTTACTGTCCCTTATGTTAATATAATCACTGTTATTTTAAGCAATTTCATATAATAGCTAACATAAAGGGATCTAGTTTTTGTAAAAATTAATATGTCTGTTATCTTGAAAATCATTTCAGAAATGAATAACATAGCAACACATCAGAATTGAAAAATTGAAAAACTCTTCATAAACTTTTGCTACAGAATGGGCCCCGTTTACGTTATTTTTTGCAAACTTTTACCCATTTTTTCCAAATTTACGAATAATAATTTCTTTTTCTCTTTTTAATTTTAGCATATTTTTCTTAAAATATACTAAACAAATCTAAAAACCATCAAAAAAGAAATCCCCGTATATCTATTTTCTTAAAAAAAGTTGTCGCAAGTAGTCGGATACTTGTATTTTGGGTGCATAAGTTGCCAAATTTTTTTTATTGGAAAAATCAAATGTTTGGTACAAAATGAAATATACTTAGTAGTTAAAAACTGATATTTTGAATTACACACATAATTAAAAATATTTAAAGATTTGTAGTAACTGCATATTTGCCAGAGGTGGGCTGCCTTGCTCTCTGTGGCACTGGTGAAGTTCATTTCTAGGCAAGCATTATTTTCTAAAAAAAAAAATAAGTAAAAATAAATAAAAAAGAACATCTATTATTAGTTCAGTAATTCAGTTACATGTGGTATAGCTTGACATACTTTTCCAAGCACAAATCAAATTCACAATCATTACACCAGAATCATCGTGTTTTATTGTGTTTCCATTCTGTTTTCAACGACAAACTTTGCACTGTCATGTAGACTCACGTTTCGCAGGAGTAGGAGGCATAGGGTATACAAAATGTTTTTCACTAAGACGGGCAGAGTTATCTACTGTAGGTGATCTTGCCAGGATTCCTTGGTTTAGAAGCTGCATTATTATCATATTTATGTAAAAGCTCTTTTACCACTTGGATTCGAAGTCTTAAAAATGTTATGCACTTCCCAACTACATTTTTATACAGAAAAAATGAGCTCCAGAGTATCTTGTCTAATAAATGTAAAAATATCTTTTGATAGTATTTTTTCTTGCGTTTTTGGATTGTCAGATGAAAAGATGTTTCCTGATCACAGCGATCTACACCATCCATAATTATATTGTAGACAAAAACAGCATTTGGCTTGAGCACATATCTTCATTTTTTATTTTTGAGGTTGATCATGGAAGTGTACTCATGTCCAAAATGAAAGTCCCAAACATGCTTTTCGTCATAATTTTAAAATGGCTCCAGCAAACTTGATAGAATTCGTATTTTATATATTTTGAAGAACGGGTTGTACATCCTTCAGTTTAGGAAAAGATTTTGTTTAGCGTTAGTTTTTGCAGAACTACTGTATTTAGATCTTTCAAGCATATGGGAATTTTGCCTCCAGTTTTGTGAATATTGCATTAAAACAAACAAATTAGTCTGTGTGCAGTGAGAATGACTTCTCATAATCTTTTAGATGATTCTTTGAAATGGAGAGCTGTTGGCAGCTTTGAAGCTGGCCTATCTCAAGCAGAGATGGCTCGATGGCTAGAAGTGCTACAAAAGTGGTATCCCGGTTGTGGAAGCAATTCCAAAAAAAGTGGTACTATCACCAGGAATGTCGGCCAAATTCGCAATAGAGCAACGACATCTTCACAGGATTGCTACTTGGCATTGAGCACTGAATGGCATAGGTGAACAACGGTTCCTCAGCGTACTCGTGAATTTATTGCAGCGTTTGGAAACGGAATTTCCTAGCAAACAGTCTACAACCGTCTTGCAGGGACTAGCCCTTATGCCCGGAGTCCAGTGTGGTGCGGCCCTTTGACTGTATCCAGCATGAAAAACCGGATATTGTGAAGCTGAAAACATCTGTTGTGGAAACTACAAGAATAGGGGCATGTACTTACCAGTGATGAGTCCGATGCACTAGGCAAAGTGATTATCCTCCCGTCTTCACCTGGAGAGAAAATGGATCTCGCTTTCATCCTTTCTACGGAACAAAAATAGACAGATTTAGTGGAAAAGGAATTTTTGTGTTTATGTGGTATATTGCTAGACAATCTTAACTATATACGTTTTCACTGCGGGTGCTGTCGACTCACAACGCTGAAGGGGTGAAATCCTGGAGGCCTATGTGAAATTTTTCTGGGTGCTATGGGCCGGGATTATACATTTTCATAGAAGATAACGTTCGGACACGCATAACTCATATTGTTGATGAATTTCATGAAAGAACAGATATTCGTAGTAGGGATGGACCCTCGACGTCTTCGGATCACAATTCGATTGAATATGTGGTATGGTATAGGAAAAACCATTTGTCCAATATATGCATATACATAATTAAAATTACATTTTTTCAATATTTTCTTAGATAGTAGCAGATGTGAAATGCATTGAATCTTTATATGCAGGATCTAAGAATAAGATGATATTCCTAATCCACTCTCTTTTTACATATAACTTTTTTTGGTACCATTGGTTTTAGTTTGTTTCACATCTTAGAAGTACTTAAACCAGTAGCTGATTTAGAGACTAGCTTTTTCAATTAAATCTTCTTTTTTCAATTTAAGATCTTAATTCTTCTTTTCTCTTTATATTCCAGTTAATACCCATTTGAAAGCATTGCCTTTTTTATAATTCTTTGAAGCATTTTTTTCTTATAATCTTCATTTTTTACAATTCTTAGATTCTTTTTTTTGTTGCTTTAATCTAAAATAGCTTTGCATTTAAATCTTAATGTAAATTGAAATGAGGGAATTATCAGAGGCATAAGTCTTGCATATTTCTAAAAAAATTCGTTGAATAAGAAATTATGTGAAATGATTAATTGCTATAATCAGTTTGTTTATTTTAATTTATTGAAAGCTTTCAAAGAAATTTCTTAATCCAGGTTTTATTTTAGGTGAAAAAATACTAAAAGTTGATTTAGAATACTTTTATTTAATTTCTTCCAAAAATGTTTCAACAATAATTATTTTTCCCGAAACATTATCTTCTGTTTGAATGAAAAAGACGCTAAATGAATTTGAATTCTATTTAACAACACTAATTATTAAAAAAAAACCAATCTCTTCAGGTCTGTCTTTATTAAACTTAAATATTACATAGCATGTACTCTTGTTGCTGTCGATTCAATTTCTTTGATTGAGAAAAGCGATTAAGCTTTCAAAGAATTCTTGTACTCTTTCTTTAATTAAAAAGATTCAAACTTAGTCTCCTAACTTTTTTTACTTTTCCTTCTAATCCGAGGTCGGGGAATGGCTCAACTTCTTGATTGGGTTCATTAAAAATCTCTAATGACTTTTTACTCTTAATTATATTGAGGAAAAAATAAGTTAATGTCCCTTAATCCAGCTAATTAGTGACTTACAGGTTTTCTAATATGAATCTACCAGATGACTGAACTGAGAGAATATTTTGACCTTCGACGTCTAAGGGCAATGTTTTATCCTCGCTTTGGTTGGAGGTAGCCAGAAAGCAAAACTTTATCTTTAATTATTGATGAGAATTTAAATCTTTTATAAGAGTTAATCAAAATTTTATATTAAGAATCCAGTTAAAACTCTTAAAATTAATATGAAGTTAATTGTTTCGTTTGGGTAAAGATATAAATGTATAACAAACTTAAAAATGTATGGTTTATCTTTGACCAATACGTATTATAAAGCAAAGGACATGTAAACTTATTATTTCAAATTGAAATAATGATTACTTATGAAGTTTATAATTTTTATATTCAATGTCTTCACACAGACTATTACACTTACGCACACAATTTATTAAAAATAAAAATACTGTTTGAATTGGACATTTGAATAGTATTTTGTAACTGATTTAACCCTTTCGCGACGTGTTTTTTTTACTTACAACAGAACAATTTTGGTAGCATAAACTATGAGTAGGGCATACTAGAATGCTAAAACTAAGATGTTATATTTTAAAGAAAATTTTAAAAACTGATTTAGGACCGGGACATATATGTCCCATCAGTCGTGACCACTGGGACATTTGTATTCCAGTAGACTTCAATGAGTAATATTTAAAAAAAAAGATTTTCTAGTTATAAAAATTAATTTATGAATGGTATGGTTTGAAACAACCAATGTACAATGGGTCATTACACATCGTGTACATTATTTTATTGTGTGATTCCTTCTTTTGTTGTGCACATTTACGCACCACCGCCGCCGTCGTGTTTTTATAGTTACTGGTAGATGGTCATCAGCATTGAGTAAGCTTCGTGATGTTTGGGATGGGCTTCCAGTTCCTCTACGGCGTTGATACTGTGCCTTGAGCTTTCCGGACGCCTTTAGGGTTTCTGCAAGAGGTACAATGAAATCAAGAAGTGGAGTTTTTCGATGTTTGATTTAGCAGTACGCAATCCATGAGTTGACCACTGCGCTCATCAATAAGTGAAAAAATACTTTTTTCCACCACTTGCAAGATTTATGATCTAATCCATAGAGATTTGCCATTTGGTCAGCAAGGTCTACTTCTCCCATGATTTTGTTGTAGAATTCGATTGCCACAGGACATTTAAATTCTTCTTTGCTTCCATTTTTCATTGTGAGATTTTCTTTTGCGTCTTTAGTTTCGTGGCAATTACTTTGCATCATGATCACATAGGACTGTTGAGACAATGTTTTCCCACTATTCAGGACGAGAGGGACACATATGTCCCGATAATAAAAACGTAAGTAAAACTTTGCCACTTACCAGTTTATTAGAGGTATTCCGCTTCGTGAGTAACTTATCTGGCCTTAGAGAGAGAGATTTATGGATCAATTAAACTTTAATCGAAAATAGGAGGTATGTTCCAAAACTATACTATTTACGTTTGTACAGCATGCAATGAGCTGCTACAACACTTCAGAAATGCGGTAATTGCATAATGTATGGTAGTGCCATCTGTGCTCTGTGAGGGAAAATATCTTCAAAAATATTGGCAGGACTGGTGGGAAAGTCTCCAATTAGACAGCGAATCGTTTATGTCCCAAAAGAATTTTTTGAAATTTGCTTGGGACGCATGTGTCCCGTTAGGCGCGAAGGAGTTAATTATTTACCTCTATTCTGATACAAATACAAACCTTTGAGGTTTTGTACATTTCAAGGATTTAAAGATGCTTTTATTTCTTATAAACTCATGATCATTATACTTTCTTATATGGATAAGTTAATGTCATTAAAGAAGATGCACTCTAAATCATTTGAACTGATTTAATTCTTTGAAGGAACTTAATTTTAGTTATGAAAATATTTTAAAGCAGCGTTTTTCAAATTGTGGGGTGCGCTCCCTAGGGAGCATATTGAAAAGTCGATAACAAAAGATTATTTAAGAAAATCATTAATTTATGAAAAAGTACACAAACAAAATACATTCTGACATAATAAAAAATTAAGTACACATTTAGACTGATAAATGTATCAGTACTGTACAGTATATTTTCTAATTAATTTAACAGTACTAAGTTAAGAATAAATTTAAAAATTACCGGTGATCCCATAGGCTTGTCATATAAAAAATGATATCCAAAAATTAATATTTATCTAGATAATTTGTACTGTTTATAATTAATCCCTTAACTGCTGGTTTAAAGTTACGCAAATCGCTCCCCAATGCCACCATTTTCCATGTAGAAACGCATATGTGATGGAGGGGGGGGGGAGGATAAATAGCAAATCCTATGACATAAGTAATTCCTTCAGAAACACTGTCAAGGTCTTTTTATTGCATTCAAAATCCTTCGGAGTAATTTTAAGGAGAGAAGTGCACAGAAAATATCGTACTTCGAAAAGACGTATATATACGTCCTTGCAATTATCGTTTTGGTTAGAGAGACGTTTATATAAGTCGGTGGCATGTAAGAGCTTGAAGTCGTGTCGTAGGTTTAATGTCAAAGTATATTGAATTAAATACATTGTTTTTGAATGGAAGGGGGTGCGATTAAAATTATGACTGACAATTGGGTCTTGAATATTCAGAGTTTGAGAAACACTGTTTTAAAAAGATTGATGTGGATTATGGACCTCAATAAATTAAAATGTTTATATTCTCAGAAGTTAAATTTAAATACTTCTTTTAACTTCCGCAATTCATTTATAAAGTTTATAAAGTCTCTGAAGATTTGAATGTAAATACTTTGAAACGCTAAAAGCATCATTTTATAAAGGCAAACGAGAGAAAAAAAGGAAGAAGGAGTGAATCATTAATCGATGATAGATTCTGGGTAAAAAGAGTACATTTATCAGGAAAGGAAGTGATTGAGGGAGTAAATAATTCTAGAATTGAATTTGTGTTCAATTTCATTTAAATGCTGGATCGCGGTGCGGAAATTCTTCCATTATTTTGAAAGGGGCGTTTTTTTTGTGTGAAAAAGTGAGGATTTGTTGCACCATGCTTATTACACTTTTAAATATCTTTTTACGACTTTTGTATTAGCTTTGCTGATTTTGCTGCTCTTAGGTTTGTGGATTATATAAATGTAAATTTCAGGCTATTAGGTGGGAAGTGGAAAAACAGAAGTCTTAAAACGGTGCTATGGGATGAATGTATGTTCACTGATCCACTAATAAGTGTAGGTACTCGGTCATTCATTCTTTTTACAAATCTTACTTCAGCCGTATGCTGACCATTCACTTCATTTTCAATCTAAATATTTTATGTAATTCTCCTTATTTTTAGGCAGTTTGGTATTATTTTAAATAAATGAAAACTCAATGATATTATCATGGAAAGTCAGTAAACATATGTACAATAATCTACCACTCCTTCCAACTTGTACAAGACATCTTTATTAAGCATATCATACAAAAATATAGAGTAACGGAGAAAAATATTCTTAAATTCTAACCCTTTATCTATGGATGGTACTTATAAGTACCACTCAATTTAAAATTACATAGAATAATCATTTTTACGAATACTCTGACGATACTTAGCAGGTATATTCTTTTTAAATCCACTCTTTCAAGATATATAGCATCACGGGTTCTATGATGAATATTTTAGCAGGGAAAGCGAATAGTTTTATTGCAGAAGTTGCGTTTTCAGCTGACATTTTGATCGGATTGCGAAGACTGTCATTTTTGCTCTTAAAAAGTAGTTAATGTCATGGTAAGTGTCTTCTTTTTTGATATGTTAAGGAAGACGTTAGAAAACGATTTGACTACTTATTTTAAGAGAACAGTGTATATAATTAATTTAACAGTTGAATAACTGTAAGTTGAATACATATAAGAACCGACAGCACACTGGGTGTTGGAGCAAGAACTTAGTTTTTTATTTTGTGGGTTATGTTGTTTTTTGTTGTGTTGTAGAGTCATCAGTATAAAGCAATATAATGCTTTTTTTGCCATGCCTTTTATTTTAACTTATTTATTTTGCCTTTTTTATTGTTTTATTTTAACGTTTTCAAAAAAGTTTGAACTTTGAATCTTAGCTTGTTTTTTTTTTTGCCACACAATTAAATGAAATATCTATTCTTATTTCAAAAATTAATAACATTTTAATTTCTTTACGTATAACTGAGATTTAACAATAATTTCAGATTTTGAAGGTGCAAATATTTTTATAATAATAATAATTTCCTTTTCTTATATAGAAAGTCTGGAAAAAAGAAACTTTGTCTTCAAGAGGCTTTGGATTTATTACAGAAATTACTGTCTGAAATCAATGATGCACTAACAGATGATTTTTCAGATGAAGAAGTCCCAGCAAATAATTTGCAGGAATTTTCGTTAGATGCTTAAGATGTGACGATCAAGATACTGAAGAAGACTCAAGGTGCAATGGTTCATGTTAAGCAAATACAACACTTCCTACCCCAGGATACAGTGCTTTAAAAAACATTCAATCGAAACCTCATTCAATTTGCACAACGTGTAGTGATTTTTTTTTTGCATTAATGAAAAAAAAAACTGTTTTTTTGAATATCATCAAATTAAGTTTATGTGTAAAAAAATAAATAAAAATTTTAAAAATTTAGTAATTTTTAAAAATAAATATTTTGCGCTGTAAAATATAAGTATTATCCAGTTATTTAGCATTTTTAAGAGTTAAAACTGCGTTAAAAAATTCATTCGATCTTTTCGTATTAAGAGAATATTTGAGACCTTTGTGGATTGACGGTGCTTTAAAACACTAAATTAATTAATTAACACTAACGAATTAAATTTACCAAAATTGATTATTTTATTTATGTATATTCCTTAATTTTGATGCAGTGATTCAAAAAAAAATATTGCATGAAAAAATTGCAGTAAATCATGATGCGGTATATAAAGGGTTAAAATATGTTACATGAATGGTTTTCACGTCAGTTATGATTGAACTCTTTGTTACTTATTATAAATTTCTAAGTTTTTTTTATTAAATGTGAAATTAATAACATTTTATTTGTATTTTAGGTTAAATTTTGCATTTTAAATGTAAAGGAACCAGATGGCACAAAGGCGCTATTATTTTTGGCTGACAGCATGGACACAGCTTGATAGAAGTAGTAGAATTGTTACAAGTAACCTCTTCCTAAATGATTAAAGTCCATTTGCTGTGGGAAAAGTTTGTGTTCAAACAATCTCAACGGATGAGCAGGGGGTGAAAATCAGTCGTGATAAACAAGGATTGTAGGACTATGGGACAATCAATAATTACTAATTGGTACTAACCAAGGCACACCATGTCTAAGGTATGCAAAGCTAGACTTAGTTTTTACAATTCAAAAAGAACTCCCAAAGAAGAATTGCAAGGATAATCAATATTTAATCGAATGCCTGGTATACATCCCAGATAAACAACTAGTAAAAAAAGCATTTAAATGATCAAAAGAGCACCACCAATGTACTATTGAACAATGGAGGTGGTTAAAATGGTCTAAAGCATCTAGATTTTGTTTTTATTTCAATAACAGCCCTTCTAGAATCGTGAAAAGAGATGGTGAAGGTTTCGAACCTGAATATGTCTAAAGAGCTATGCAGGAAATGAAAGCAAGTATTATGTTTGATATTAATTTTCTAGTGTTAGACTTTAGCTACGAAGCTGTGAACTATTTGTTACTCGGATTAACAACGAGGGGTTTTGCTATAGTTTCTGTTCTTAAAGACGAAAAGAAAATTATGAATGTACAATTTCAAATTGAAAACTGTACTAATAATTTAACAAAATTTGTGCAAAATAGGTTTGGTCGAGCAGAAATTAATGTCACATGATTCGCAGTCACCAGATACTCAAATTCATTGAGAAAATTTGAAAAGTTTTGGTTTTCATGATGAGAAAAGCGAAAATGTACCTTCACAGTGTTGGGTGTCATTGAAGTAATAATCAATTATGGAGCTAGCTAAGCTTAGTGTGAATTTAAATCATATTGATAGTGTATTTACGAAAATTAAATTTGCGTTTAAGGCAGGGAGAGTATGTAACAATATGTAAGCTGATAAATGAATTCACAACTTTTTGAATGGTCTGTTTATTTTTTATGAAAACATAGGCTTATATACATACGAGGGATGATCAGAAAAAAAGGTTACAAGCCGCAACATTTAAATATTGTGGAGAAATTTTATTTCCCCAGAGTGGAGACAAATGACGCTACTTGTCATACAGCTGATTTAAGGGTAGGTAGTGAAAGTTCCCAGATGGTTCAGGAAGAATGAAATGGCAGGAAATTGGTCTAGTTTTGAAGTGCGAGCCGTGATTCAATTTTTATGGGCAAAAGATGTGTCCGCATCTGAGAGAGCAGAACCGAATAAGCAGATAACATGTAGCGAAATGTTATCACTCTTTTCAATCAGGCAGACAGGATGACGAAAACTACAATATGGCAGGGAGCGGTCGGCCAAGCTCATCAACAACAGAAATCTTCACGGCACGAATTGAAGTAATGATTCAAAAGGATCGTCTGGTTACTCTGAGTGAAATCTCGTCAGAGCTGGGTCTGAGCTATGGTAGCCTGCAGCATATCGTTTCTGATGTGCTGCGATATTCCACGACAGTGTTGTGAAAACATTCACCGAGACCTAGCTCAATGTGAACAGGGACCTGATTTCTACCAAGATGGGTTAAACAAGTTGGTTCTGCGTTCTGATAAATGCCTAATTATACTTGGTTATTATGTCAAAATGTGATAAGCACGTATGCCGTTTAATTCCCTTTTGTATTTTCTGTCTATTGTTAATAAATATTTTTTATTCGACTTTTAACCTTTTTCTGATTTTGCCATGTCAAAGGGGTCATGGGGGTCAAAGGGTCGCCATGTCGTATATGACAGGCCCCAGCTTTGCTGGTAAAATGAGGAGAGCTTCACCTCTAAGATAACTTCTTTATTATTCTTCCAACATATTAAATCCAACATGGCGGCCCTTTTGTGGGCAACAGAGTAGAATAAAAGACAACATTGCAGCGATGAGTCACCAGCAATTCTTTCCGCTTATGCTCTCTCTCTTTCGTCAGCGCTAGCTCTACTTTAAGTAGTCTTATTTACCGCCAAATTCCTACGCGATAGTAAAAAGGTCGCTCTATTTCTATTTATTATTTACTTAATTTTGAAGCTAAACTTTCCAGACCTGATATATATATATATGTATATATATATATATATATATTATTTATCAATTTGTACTCTTACTGAAATATAGTTTTTTGTTAGCTTGTGATATAAAAATCTGTAAAATCCATTGTTTCGATATTCCAACATGTGGAGTATAAGAATGGTTTTATCTAATTTCTGTTACTTAAAAAAAGAAAAAAAGTGTCTTAGAATTTGAATGGGAATTCTGGAACGAATTTTGAATTCTTCTGCATCCTTTTGGATTAAAGTTTGAATCGTATTTTTGCTACGTACATTATTTTTTTTCTTTAAAAGACAAATACCATAAACATATATATGCTGTCAATATTTAAGACTAAGAAAAATCGAGTAGCAAGCTTTCCTTTTCCACTCAAAGTTTAAAGCTCTAAATGCCATACAATACAAGACTTTAACACTTGTTTACATAAAATAAACTATCTTTGAAATCCTTCCGTAACTCCTAAATTTATTAAAGTTATACATATTCAGAAATTAGACTATTTCTCTCTCCGAAAGAAATACTGAAACATATCAGCATCCTGGAAATCAAATATATTTTAAAATGAACCTTACTACCGACTTGTTGACTTAGTATCTTACTTTGTGTAACATCTGAAATAATTTAATTTAGAGAGAGACTACTTTTGGAGAATTTTGAATTTCAAAGGTGTCGAGTGTGTTTGTATTTTTACATTAGCGTGTGACATCTGTGCAGTTTTTCTTTTTAAAGAGCTAATATATATTGTGAAAAGGGAAAAACAGCAACGAAACGTATTCCGACTCAATTTCATGTGAGATTATAAAAAACAAGGTAGGTAGAATATAAAAAATATTTCTTAATTTGATTTTTGTATTTGTTTTCATAAAAAAACTAGATGTAACACATGTTCGGATTTTAATATGTCAGCCAGTAATTTGAAAGCATAAAAATCAGAAAAGGGCAGTTTGTAAATTAATTCTTGAAGTATCAATTTAAAGTTCCGAAATAAATTTTCTCATTACGATAGAATGAATGAAATACATATATTATCTGAAGTACAGAAAAGTTTTGCATGATTAAACAGAGAGGGGAGACGTATCTTTCATAATATGTGTGTGTGTGTGTTAGGCGAATTAGTGCAAAATAAGTGTTAAATAATGACTTTCTATAATTTTGCCTTGATTCTGAAAGCTATTCATCCAAACATACAAGAGCTGAAAATATTACATTTTTGTATTTGATACATAGCCAGAGCCATTAAAACGTTGTTTTAACTTATGGCGACTCTAAGGTCGCGGGTGTAGCTTGGAGCAACAAATCAACAAACATTGTTATAAAAATAATCACTTTATTCGGTTCAATTAATTTATAATCAATCAAGATTATAAACCTAGGGAGCAATCAATTTAGGTAACTATCTTTTAGCGAGTCAACTAACTAAACACTTATCTGAGTGTGATCCGATAGATGAGCACTCGTCAGATCTTTCCTGGGTGATAATATGTATAATGAAAGCTTAAAGTTTCAAATGATCTTAATAACTTATGCTTTTTTTCTAAATAACTCCTGCGGTCAAATTAGTTTTTGAGGCTATTGTGATATGATTTTTCTCCCTATTTTAGAAGTAAAAACTTTAAATCTTTTTAAATTGTAATCTAAAGTTTAAATTCTCTTTAGTGTTGGAAATAAGAAGATATAGTTAACACGCACACTCGCACACATACACACTTCGATGCATGTTAGTGAAATGGATCGATTACACTCGGTCAGGTGACGTAACTGTTTGTATTTTGTTAAGAACAAAAGATTTCTACAAGTCTGAATATCATAGAAACTAAATTAAGTTATCTATTGGAGAAATAATTAAAAATAGTACATCATAATTAAAACCCACGAAACATATTAAAAACGATTCTATTGCACCGAAATAGATGTAATTAAAACATACTGTTTACTACTTACTGTCCCCTTTATATGAAATTTAAAACATTTTTACTATAGGAAATGCCATAGAAAATATCCACTTCTTTTTATTTAAATTCAGAATATATTACCCAAAAATATAAATCCCTGCTCACTTAACTCTGACATCTATTATTTTTAAAATGTTCTTATGTGTGTGTGTGCCTATTCCTTCTTCATCGTAAAATTTACAACGTAATATAAATTTTAAGTAATCTTGAAGCGAACAGTTCCAACTTAACAAAGTAAAACTAAATGCAGATCAGAGTCCTTAAATCTTTCAACTCCATTCTCTCCAAATCCAGAATAGTTTCCTATTCCATTCCAAATTAACCGCTTCAGGCATGAGGGTTGCAAAGCTCCTCACTGTAAACAAGCTCATCACTTTACGTGCTGAATGTCTCTCCCTTCAACCCCATCTTATCATTCAGTTGGCTTTTAGCTTCCATTTTAGGGAATAATTAATTTTCGCTTATCCCTGGGCCACTTATTTGGATGATCGTTAAGGACTTCTGCGGAAGCACCCTTCGTAATTAAGTGGGCTTAATTGATAAAGTTCGGCTGAAGGGTGGCGAATAATGTTCGGTCACTAACATCTATGGAAATGCGTAGAATACCAGAAAGGAATGGGTAAAAGTTGGAAGGAAAATTGTTGCTATTAATCGAGATGCATTGCCCGAAACAATTATTATGGTTCGTTAAAGAAGGAGGTTGTAAAAGAAATGCAATTTTATAACGGTCTATTGCTAAAATTTTCTATTAATGTATGACAGTCTTTTTGGGATTCAATAAAATAAAGCTTAATTATATATAAACATGGATATAGTTGATTTCTAGACATCATAAAAATGATGATATTTTTTAAAAATTTGAATTTCTATTTTTTGAGAATTGGTGCAATATTACTTAAAAAGTAGAGAATGGATAAATTAAAAAAATTAATAAACATTGTTTTCACTGTATTGTTATTGTTAGTGGAGATGTTCTATCAAAATGGTAGCAATTATTCAGCTAACCGGAAAGACTACAGGCGTATAAAACGATTAAGAAGAGGTCCAATGGGTGTGTGTCAATGGATTGGAAAATATGATTTCTAAATTTGAAGAAGCTGGAGAATATTGGGCATTATTTCAGGCAAAAGAGGTGGCATCCCGTAAAACCTGACGGAACCACGGGTAGCAATTGTGGTACTATCGCAGGTAGCAATTGCGCCGCTTTTGCTATCCGTATTCTCGTAGTAGCAACAGCGGCGAAACAAATTGATGATGATTTTGCCTCTTACAATGCCATTATGCTCTGTCTATCGATTTTGGAAGTTGTATATGCCACCGGTGAGCTTTGAAGTACGGTACAACGCCATCTTACGGTTGAAAATGGCGATTTTTTTCTTTGCATATTTGACTTGCGCATGTTCTGAAACGTGTTGATACCAAATTTCACTGGAATATTCCCAGTGATTTTTCTTCCAGCACCCCTTGAACACTTGAAGTTTAATTATGGCCACCCTGTATATTATTTTAAAACGTTTTTAGAAAAACCCTTACACAATTTTCCATTGAGTTTACTCTCCTTGTTACATCTCTTTTCGGTTTGCCTTCAATAGCTCTAGTGCTTTGGTTTTTTTCTACTCAACTCTTCAAACAAAATTATACAAGATAAACAGCTCGCTTATCATAGAGGGTGCAACAACTGCTCATGATGTCGAATCCAGGTTTTTGACGCAAGGGAAGAAGACTTCTGAAATGGAACCTCATTATCTTAAGTTCCCCATCATTTTAGAAGTTTTAAAAAGGTTCAGTTGCTTAGATTGATTATTTTGGTTAATTTAAATTACAAATGAACTTTAATGGAAAATTAAAAAAATCCGGATTTGTGATTGAACAAAAGTATATGAAATGCTAGGATTATTTGATCTAAGAATATTTTTAAAAAATAGAATAAATATATTATTTAAAAATATTAATTACTAAGTACTAATACAAATGCATATCAATTGAAAGATATCAAAATATACATAAAAGTGTATTCTATATGCTTTAGTTTATATTCACAAATTCGAAATTATTTCTTATGATTATGTTCATTTATAATTATAAGAAATATTAAATCTTAAATTAACTCCCAACCCAGGATTTATTAAGAACGACAATTTTTTCATGTAAAGATTTCAATTAATTTAGCACAAAATTTATGGAAACTATTCATTTTTTTTATAAATTGAAGAATAAAAAGAAACACATGTATTCCACACACACACATGTAACTGAAGTTCAATATTACCGAGTAAATATTAAAATGAAATTCATCGTACATCAAAGAACATTTTTTAGGCTTATTACCATCCTTTATACCTATAATTCCGTGACACGTAAAATATATACTTTATCTGCATCACCTTTTTTAATCTTAGAGCTTGAAAAATATTTTCATATTTCCTTAATTCAGAAAAAAAATTTACAGTGACAAAAGAAATAAATAGAAAAATTCAAAACCATATTAAAATACTTTAGAAATCCCAATTTATACATTTTTTTCGTGGATGAACAAGGCGTATAGATATAAATGTTACTATCATAGTTTTTGCAATATCTGCTTAAAAGTTATTATGCTATTTCCCCATTGATGACGCATATTCCTATTCTCTTATATATTTTTTGACCCTTACAAAACTACATCCCAGTGCATTTATTTCGTTACTTTTAAATTTAATTGAAAACATATTTTTAAGAAAGGGATTTTTTCCCCTGAATGCCAGTTAAATGAAAACTACGTTTGAAACGCTCAAATATGAATGATCAGAAATTTAGAAGATAATTATTAATATCTGGGCTCATTATTAGAATTATGGTTGTTGAAAAATATTTTAATTCGCTCGCGCGCTTCATGTTCTTATTCGTTTGAAATATGCTATGAGAATTCATAATTTTTACTTTATCCTTCCATTCATTAAAAAAAAACTTTTATCCTAGATATGAGATAAATTTCTAAAGCATTAAATCCTAATTCAAGAAAATAATAAAAATGTATTTACTTTAATTTCAGATTCAAGCATTTGCATTTGTAAATATTTATTAGAACTGTTATGCTAAAAAAGAATATTAAAATCATTTCTAAAAAAGTCAAGATGTATTTCGATTTGGAGCAAATTAAAAGAAGTATTTATTTGATTCTTTTGAAAGCACTCATAGGTAAAAAAAAATATCTCAAAACTTACGAATTAAAACGCAGAAAAAGAATTTCCATGGAATATTTTTTCAACTGAATTATTATAAGGGTATTCAATTTTTCAAAGAAATATGTTTATAATCCTCATTTAGATAAAAATTTAACTTTCATATTTTGAAAAATTCTGATTATAAAAAAAAAGTGATAAATTTTACTCATTTTAACTGAAAGTATAACTCTCATACCGCTCCATTTATAAACACAAATAAATTGTTAAATTTTCAGTAGTTTATTCTTAAATTTAGATTTTTTGTTAATCATTATTTTGAGGAAATAAAGTTCTCAGCGAAAAATGTTTCAAGAGAATTTTACAACTTTGTTTTTAGTAAGCCATATCAAATAGAAATGAAGCCTTTTAAATCTATCTTAAAAGAAGGATGCAGGAAAATAAAAGCTATTAAATGTACACATGTAATGGTACATTACTTAAAACGGGGGGTAAACTAGGGGGGTTGTACCTCCTGGCCGCATCACCGCTGACCAATACCCATTGTAGCAACTATACAACTGCTCATACTCATTGCTCTAATTGTAAAATTGTAATTTACATGTATTATGTATTACTACAGCAGTGGTCTTAAAATTGTGTTCCACGAAACTCTGGAGTTCCGCGAGACATACCCAGGGGTTCTACAAGTTACAATAAAAATTCAAAAAAGAAAAATACAAATATGTGTGCAAAATAAATTCACGTTCCCTATGAGTCTGTACCGATATAATCTATATAAGCTAGTAACAACCTCTGCACCATGGTAATCATTTTGGTGTAGTGGTTAAGTTATTCGGTTTCGGATCCAAGGTCCCGTGTTCTGTCCTCCGGATAAGTGCGCCACTTCAAGTCTGTATAACCACAAATGTCTTTAGCTCATCTCAGTCATTAAAACTGAAAATTGTATTCATACATAATATAACTTTATTATGTAGTACTTTTTAAACTTATTATAATAATAAAAGAATATTAAAAAACAGTTTCTTTATATATATATATATGTACTACCTACTAGATTGTGAATATTCTATTATTTACAATACAAAGTTCCACAAAATAATTTCATACTCGTTCGTACAATGTTCTGCAAAATTAAATAGTTTTCTGATGGAAAATGTACTTTTTTTCATTTGCGGAAAGAAACACCTATTATGAAGAAAAGAGAACAATTTATCGATGTATCAGCAGATTCGACGTTAAAATCTGATTTTCAGCAAGAAGAGCTCCTAAATTGTATACTACAAAATTATACAAAATGCACAGGATTTTCCACACAGCTATAAACATTTCATTGCCATTCAGAACATTGTATTTTGGTGAAAAATGATTCTCAATGAGAGTGACCGCAAAAACAAAGTATAAAAATAAATTAAATGCAGAGTATGAAATGCAACTGCAAATAATTTCAGTAGAGCTTGTCTTCGATAGTTTGCTTAAAAAATGCAAGCATGCATCCCAGTTACTAAACATAATGCAAGGGCAGATGAAACTTGGATCATAAATTATATTATTAATGATAAAATTATATTTAATTTCTTAATGCAAAATGCAATACTTTTTCTTAATTATCTTAAGCACCAAAACATGTTAAGATTCATTTTTCTAAGTGTGTGTATAGGGGGGATGGGGCTCCACGATAACACCTTATAATTCATAGGATTCACGAGTTAAAAAAGTTTGAAATCCACTGTTCTAAAGTATTTGTAGCCAAGAATAAATTAATTAAAAAATATCCTGACGTTATCTGTTGCAGATATTTTTAACTACGTCAAAAATTTATTACAGCATCACGAAAAATTTCTTCTATACATAGAAAGATAATTGGTTACGAATTAGAATTTGAGAAACACATAAACTTTTCAAGTAATTGAAATATTGGTCCAAAATTTTGTTCCTCATCTTTGAAATATTTTAAAATTCTACTTTAATGAGCTAATATGAGAACTTTATGACTAATTACACTCATGTCCATAAATTAAGGATAATTCAGAATCACACAGAAATTGAACTCTGAAATAAAAATTTCACCTGTAGAATTATCACACACATCTTGAAGAAGGATATGCAAATTACAGGAAACCACCAGAAGGCGCGGATAGTACGTCACAATGACGAGAGTGTAAGAGAGGGGTATATAAGGAATGGTGGCAAAGAAGTAAAATTGTTCACAAGCGTTTAAAAGACTTTCAGTGCAATAACCACATAGTTATGGCACAAAGGAAGCATTTGGATGATTTTTTACGTGGTAGAATTATCGGACGACTGGAATATGGACGTACCCACCTCGAAGTATCCGAGGAACTTGGAATCACCCAGAGTGTCATCTCCAGGCTTTGGCAACGATTCCAAGATGATAGTAATGTGAGTAGATGTTACAGCACAGGTCGCTCCCGAGTTAAAACGCCGAATGAGGACCGGTATTTGGCAGTTACTGCCAATAGAAACAGACGGAGCACAGCATCAGACCAATCTCGTCAGCTCTCTTCAGCTACCGGTACGACAGTTTCAAGGCAGACCGTGTAAGACGCTTAGGACAAATTGGTCTATATGCTCGTAGGCCTGTCAGATGTGTTCCCCTTACCGCAACTCACTGTCGCCTGCGATTAACCTGGAATAGAGAGCATGCATTGTGGACACCGCAACAGTGGTCTTGTGTGATGTTTTCCGACGAGTCCAGGTTTAGTTTGCAGTCTGATTCTCGCCGGACTTTCATATGGAGAGCGCCAGGTACCCGTTACCACCAAGGGAACACCATTGAACGACACCGTTATGGAAGTGCAGGATGGCTCGTTTGCAGAGGAATTATTCTTGGTTCCAGAACTGACCTGCATGTTCAGAGTGTAACGATGACAGGCCACATCTATCGGGATGTCATTCTGGAACAACATGTACGTTTGTTTCGGGGCGCCATGGGTGCTGAATTTCTGTTTATGGATGACAACGCCCGTCCTCACCGTGCAAACATTGTAGACGAATGCCTTCAATCGGAGGATATCACCCGTATGGATTGGCCAGCATACTCACCGGACTTGAATCCAATAGAGCATATGTGTGATATGCTTTGCCGACGAATTGCAGCCCGTCAACCCCCTTCACCTGTCTACCGGAACTTCGGAGGGCATTGCTTGATGAGTGGTGTAATATTCTCCAAGATCAGATTGATAATTTGATACTCAGCATGCGCAGGCTTTGTAAGGCCTGTATTGCATCGTCCGGGAGATATACTCGGTATTAACACCATCATACTAATCATATTATACTGTTTTTTGTAAATAAGTTCTTTTTTGAAATTTGCTCCAGGGAGTAAAAATCGCAATTTTTACTAATTATATCAAACATATGCATCTTTTTTGCTCTTTACCTTTTGTTTAATAAATAGACTTTACAAATAAGTCAAATTTGATTTGCTTCTGTTTCTTTCTTTGCCTGAACTTCATTATCCTTAATTTATGGACATGAGTGTTTATGGAAATAACATACGACAAAAAATTAATTCTCTATATTGCTGTTTTCTGTACTTCATTATCAAGAACATAATTTTCCATTTTCAATTAAACTTTTTCTAATTCCCCTAAAAAGGAAAATATTAACAAACAAATGTAATTTATTTTATTAAAAACAAAATATTTGCACATGTTGAATATGATAATAATTAAATATATAATAATCTGATTGATTTAATATAAATATAAAATATATGTACGTTTCCTGGTTATAAGACATTTTCGCAATAAATGTGCTAGTTTTTGTGGTATGTGTGAATGTTTGATTTCATAACACTGTAAAATTATTTTTAAGTTGTATCATTAAAGAAAATATATTAATAATAACTTTTAAATTGTAATAAATACTATTATGTGAGAGTATAATATATATTCCAGTTTCTACAAAAAGTAGTAACAAAAAGTTTAAATAAAATTAAACTAAATAAAAGTTTTTGGTATTTCTGGAATAAATATAAGTTAGCTATAAAATTGTTTCTTTGCAATTAAGAATAACAAGAGCATTTAATGTTTCGTATACTAATCGAAATCATGGACTCTTAAATAAGTACTCGTTAAAATGAATTCATTCTATGGACTGTAATCAAAACTTTAAACATCCTCTTAGAAAAATAAATGAGTTTGGAAAGAAACGGAATGAGATGTGTGTTATATCCTCAGGACTCGAATTTCTTCGGAAGAAAAGTCGATAAACTTCCCAAGTCCAATAAGAATCGATTTCGTGTAACTTAAGTAATTAAAAACAAGCCTGTGAAGTGGTGAAGTTGTGAAGGGATGTCATAAAGGAGCCGCAGTGGATTAGCTATATTCCTCACAGAATTTATTCACTTGTAATGGGACGAGGAAAAGAAATGTATCTTTTAAATAAACTTTGAGATTCCTACCCTACTTCTAGAATGTTTATTAAATGCCAGTTTTTAGATGAAGGAGACTATCGAAATATTATACGGAATTAATTAATGCTTCGCTTCATCACAAAGTTTTACGCGCAATGACCTTCTATTTAATGAAGTGGGTCCTGTTCCATTCAATTTAAGAATCCTTGCATTGATTCTCATTAAATGTCAGAAAGAGACCAAGTTAGGGTTAATTTCTAATGGTTAAAATGGAATGTATTTTTGATACTTGCATTATATTTCTTACTTTATTTACATTTTTTTTCAATGAAAAAGTAAAATAAACTTTGATAGTACGATATTTTATTATATATTTTATTTTTAAGTTGTAATGAATTTGTAGCACATAAATTTATATCTCAATATGTATGTAATAGTTCTAAAAAATATTTTAAAGTTATTGGAACATTTATTGACAGTTTATTCATGTAATATATAAATTTATTATTGTTTTTATTTATTATTACTAATAATAATTTAAATAGAGACATTAATAATTTCTATGAGTCTATTTCATTTCCATATAAGGCTTCGTGTAGAATGAATTTACTATTGTAAAAAAATAATATTTTTCCAAGTATTTACTATTGATTTCACAAATTATATGAATATATATTGAATATCTTTGCAAAAATTAAAAAAAATAGTAAAAATACATCGAGAAACTGTTATGTAAAAGATATCTTCGCGGTCTCTCAAAAAATTGAACCTTCATGTTGTTTATTAATCCAATTATATTAACGTGAATAATGTAGTTGCTGATTAGGAGTACCTTTGTTCTGAACGAATTGGATTATATTTGTCATAACACTTAAACATAATTTAATACTTATTAATCAATGCCTATCGTTAAGTTTTACATAATTTCCTCATTGACCAATAAGCTTTATCCTGTAAGCTGATCTGTATATATACCTTTTGTAAATCATGAACATGCATGCATATCATGATGTCTCTCAATTACTTTTTTACTTCTTCTCAACGCTTTACTTCGAATTAAAAGCCATTAAAAATATATTGCTTCTCAATCAAACCAAACACAGTTCGTCTGTTAAAAAAATCCTAAGAAACTTTCTCAGCAGACCACGTCCTGTGCGTCGGTTTAAAACCAAAGGACTCGCTTTCTTTAACTCAAAATTCGATACAGCGCCTCCGAGCTCTAAGAACCAAGGGATTCTCTCTTGCCCTGCCCGCCTTGTTCGAAGATCAATCACCTTCTCTCTCAAAAACAGTAAACCACCTCCGAAGATGCGAAGAATTGGGTCAAACATTCCATGATCTACCGCCAACAGTAGCCAGACACTACACATATTTTGTTCATAGTACTAATGAAATGTTAGAGCTTGATTGGTATTTTTAGTCATTGTATATTCACTAAGACACCCAGCAGCCGAGTGGTAGGGTTCGGGGTTTTAACACCAGTACGGGCAAGGTTGATTCAGTCTATCATCCCTTCCTTAGGTCGAGTACCAAGCTTGCTTGGGAACTGAGTACTATCCGATTCACGTCAGAATTGACCACTTGACCGGAACATCTGCTCATACACCTCAGAGCCCAATGTCACAAAAACTGAGATGGGCACAGTAGGATTTGGCCCTCATTGGCTGTTGCACCGCTGAGTTTAGTTTAAATTTACATATAGAAAAACAAAAATTGTGGCACGAAACCTTATTTTAATTTTTGCTGTACTTAAAAAAGATTTAATTGAAAAAAGTACAAAAATCATATTACGAAGAATTTTAAATTCCATCACTATCAGTTACAATCATAGTGACGATATTTTTCAACCACTTAATTGCCGATTAAAAATTACGCAAATCGTTCCCTAGTGCCACCATTTTCATATGGGCGCGTGTATTCGGTGTATTGGGGAGGGGGCAGAAAAGGCAGAAATAAAGCAAATTTTTCTCTGAAAGAAGTAAATCCTTCATAATCTGGGTCATTTTATTGCATTCTAAAGCCTTTGGAATATTTTTTTATAATAGCACAAAGAAAAGTACCTTATAGCGAAAAGACGTATATATACATCCAGGGCACTCAATGCACTAGTTGTTCTAGAAGTATATATAAGTCGGCGTAGGTTAATGGGTTAAAGAGGAAGAAGCTCATTTCACAGAATGTTTATATAACGTCAGTTTCTCCCTTCAAATGTGTTTAAAATAAGTTGCATTCCTATTGCATTTTCCATTGCCTGCTTAAGAATCAGTTCTGTACTTCCTGTTGCAAAAGCTCATAGTTTTAGCATACAAAATGTCTCCTCTGCATCTCTTCATTCAGCTGCCTTTTCATTTCCATTTCGAGAAATAATTAATTTTTCACTCATTTCTAAACGGCTTTATTAGTTCCACCGTTAAGCGATTTGACGGAACCGACCTTCTTAATTAAATGGATTTAATTGATAAAGATGGGGTACCTCCAATTTACAATGAAATGCGAAGAGTAGTAATGGGGGAAGGATAAAATAGAAATCAAGATTACGTATGATGATTATGCATTAGGATTTTGATTTCGTAACGGAATAAATGACCATATTAAAAGGAATAGATTAAAATACAATGGATTATAAAATTCCACCTTATAACATTTAATTCTTTTATTTATAAATGTTAAATGAGTCACACATATAATTTGACCTACTTACATCATTGCATAATTTAGACAGGTAAAGATGTTAAATAACCCTTTTTTTTTTAAAGAGAAACCGTATTTCGTTGAGTTTGTAATAACATAAATAATAGTAAGGTTTAGATTATATATATATTATATTATTAAAATATATTAAGGTAAAAATAATCTATTTCATTTTTTTCAAATAAGAAACCTGTTTTCAAAAGTTTTAAACATTTTTTCACGAAAACTTTTAATTCTTTTAAAATTATTACTAAATTAAATAATTTTTTCCCTGTGTTTATCTTGTATTTTTGTACATTATTTTAAGGGAACCAGGACATCATATACTTTCACAAAATCGATTTTTCAATTTCAGTTCTAAAAATTAGTGCATATTTTTCTGAACCTAAAAATATATAATACTTATATGTCTGTTGATAAAATAGCCCTAAAATATGAAAAATAAAAATGTAAACAAATGACCACGCCCTTTTGACATATTTTAAATGGGTAGTTTCCCCTGTGTTGGATCTATATAAACTTTTGAATTTTTTTTTATTTGAATGAATAACCCCGCTATTCCGTGGCATAATATGTATTACAAGATCTCGAAAATTAAGATTGTCAGAATTTTAATGTTTTATGATTATTTCAAAGAAATTATGGAGTTAATTCATTAAAAAACTGGTTCATTACGTTTGATATGTTGCTTTATATATATGAGTAAAATTTTTTTGTATTTTCAAGAAATATTTTTGTATAAGAAGTGTTACCTGCATGAAAATATGCATCTCGAAAATTATGTTCATGTTAACTAAAACAAGGGGGAAAAAATATGAATTTAAAATTACTTTTTGTAACTGTAGAAATTGATTAAGGTAATTGATTAGGTATATAAAAATAGGCAAGCAAATACTAATCAAGTGTATAATATGTGAAAGCATTATTTTTTTTTTTTTTAGTTTTTTCACTTTTTCTCTCAAAAGCATATTTTTTTTGCATTTAGGTACATTTAAAAAAAAAACTATTGCACTATAAGATTCCAGATTTTTTATACTTCTATGCAAGATGCCTATGCGTATAGTGAACCTGATTTCTTTTCTAATAAAATATTGCCTAACTTTTTAAAAATGGTTTTATGCATAAAAAAAAGTAGAAAAATAGAAATTTTCCAAATTTCAAAGTTTCATAATTTTTTTAAAGAAACTATACTAAATTTTCACTAAAAAAATAGGTTCACTGTCTTTTGTGTATTGTTTTATATATGTGCAAAAAATATTTTGCCTAAAAAAAGATACTTTGTTAAAAATTGTTACCTAGACATAAGTATGTATTATGAGTTCTCAAAAATTATGTATTACTTAAATTAAGCAGGAAAAAAAATTTGAACTAAAAAGTTATTTTTGTAGTTCTACAGAATAATTAAATTATCTTTATTAAGAATGTAAAATATCTAAGCTCTATTGAAAATTTTAAGAGATATATATCTCATAAACAAAGGGTCTTAATTTTGGCATTTTATACTTTTGAGTATGTCCTGGTTCCCTTAAGTAAGAGCATTATGAAGATTAATTACAATGTTCGCGTAATAATCACCAAATTTTTGAGAATCAGAATGAAAATGTTGTTGCTCACTTGATCTATATTTTTCTAATGTACGCGCAATCTACAGAAAACACAATAGTTTGCCTTATTTGTAGACTTTAAGAAATGATTAATTTCTGGGGTCTTTCCGATGTGTGAGTATTATATTGAATAACAGTTTTGCGTGATTATTTATATTAAGAGGATAGCATGAATAGGTTGTAGTCATTTCGATAAAATTAAAAGCACGAGAAAAGTTATACTATTTTCCATTAATTTATTTACTTATAGTATACATTTGCACAGTTGGGTAAGCCAAAAATTCCTCTTTTGCAATCACTATACCCTAGAGAAGTTGCCTATTGCCTAACTAAATAAAAAAGGGATTTTTAACAAATGTCAAGAGAGTAGTCCTGATGATGATGATGATGATGTGAAAATTAGCTATACTTAGAGTTTTCAAGGTAACAAGCAAATTCTGAGTAAACATTTATTCAAGAAATAAAAAATTGTGTGTGCTTATGAACACATACTAGTAAAAACTTCTAATTTTTCCAATTTGATTATACATAAAGTGAGCAGTTTTTTAAATGAAAATGTGGACAAAAAATTTAAGAGAAAATTACAACGTAAATGTGTGTATGAAATAAAATTCAAACAAAAATACACTATATAGTTACACTTACATCCCTTTTAATAATAATATTTACTTAAACGAGTATTTTTTCCATGGAATTATTTTTTTATCGATATATCATTTTCTAATACATCAGAAATTTCGTACAAAGAAATATCCTTCATATTGAACTTGAAACGATTAGTGCTACAGCTCAAGTATCAGCATATTCAACCTTAACTTTCGCCTTACCCCAAAATCATTACCAAATGAAAAAAAAACTCTTTCAACGACTGCATTAGTTCCAGGGCAGCGCAAGCTAAATCTTCTTGTGGAATGTGTTCATTTTTGAAATGGTTATATATTTCCACCCATCTTTTACCAATTTTACATGCTGATTTTCGCATTGTTCTAATTTATCAGAATTTAAATCCATACGTTCAGTCTTCTAATTACTTCAAACAGACAATTATCATCTATTTTAATAACATGCATTTCCTTCAATAAAAACTCAATGCAATTAACTATATGTGCCCAATTTACTTGCAATGAAGTCAAAAAAACCCACTGAACACTGTTATTTTCTGAGATATTTGTTTAAGATCATTCTTCAACATATTGGAAACATGTTTGGTAAAAATTTTGCACTTCCTTGGTAACATTTTCCTTTATGCTCGGATTTGATTCTTCTAAGTTTGACAATTTTTTTTTTTTTATTAAAAGAATACATTTTCCCTTAAATTGTGAATTTTATTGTGCAAAATCGCTCACATACACACGAAATAAGATGAACTTCTGTAGCTGAAATATGTTCCCTATCAATCTTTTCATTCATTTATGTGGAAGGTAGATGCCTGATTATGTACAAAAAACATTAATACTTCCGATAATTTATACGGTACGGGCACATGATGCGTAACAGTTTGGCCTGATAACTCTAAATACAGAGACTAACAGATAAGTTTTAAAATACTAAAAAGAAGGGAAAGTAGGAGGACACTTTTCGAGGAAGGAAATAACCAATGAAAGAAGGACTGTCCACCCTAAAGGAGGAAGATTGGTCACCTTAATATACAGTGAAAATCGTTTGCCACGAAATTGAGGGGACATAATTTTTTTTTCGTGTTAAAGGGTATTGCAAAAAAACAAACAAACATATGTTTAACGAAATTAAGCTTATTAGGGTACAGCTTACTTACATAGAATGTATATATGCATGTATTCAATAAAAAACAATGAAAAAAGTATTTATACAAGAACTTAATGAAATTTAATAGAAATTTTTTTGTAAAACAAAATTTTATTGAATTTTTGAAAAAAAATCTGATATTTTTCCTTGCATTGTCTTTTTTAGCAATAAAATGTCCGATGTTGTCCGTTGTAACACGAAAAAATATTTCAGTCTCCTCAGTTTTATTTTAAATGATTTTCATTGAATGTATATCCTGTTATTTTTAATAGACTCCTTAATTTTGTATATTATTCAGTTTATTCTTGTTCCTGAATAACGAATTTAATTTCCTGTATAATGATGCAGATTTTTTGCCTTTTTTTTATTCATTTAGTAATCAGCTTATTTTTTATCTGGGTCAAAACAGTTACAGTAGTTCAAATTGGAGCAATATGGTTTTTTTCATAGGAGAAAATAAAATGCAGTAGTATGCAAAATTAAGGCTCCAAAAATATTTTCCCTCTTCGAAGAAAAAAGTACTTAGCTAAAAGAATTAACTTGTGTTTTTCATAGAACGTAGATGGAAAGTTACTAAGAATTACGCTGATGTAATAAAATGGATTATATTTCTCAGAAATTAAAATAATTAGGTGTTAAAATGAAATTTAGAGAAATATGCCTACAACCGTAAGAAAATAATGCTTGCAAATTAATAACATCAGAAAATATTTGTATGGATTTCGTAATTTACTTTAGGACCCGAGTCTCTTAATTTCCCAGGCACCTAAAACAAAAAACTGGGCCCCACTTAAAAAGGCAAAAATTAGTATTTACTTAAGCAATATTACTTTTAAGAGTATGTTAACGTTATGTGTATTATTTCAGTTATAATTTACACAAAGGAAAGAAAAATTAATTAAAAACTTATTCATCTAGAAATGTCAAACTGCTTAATTTTAATATAAATATTAATACACATAAATGTATTTCGAATTAATTTTGCTGAAAAACTATATCACTGTTTCGTGAATTTAATATTTATATATCACTTAATATCAATAACTTTTATATCCACATTTACTTTGAGAAATGTTCATTACACTTGATAGTTTCCCAACTAACTGAAAAATATTTAACAAAGCTTTGAATAGTAATTATACTCGTTGTTTCCCCTTAATTCACATATGTAGAATTTTGTATAATCTTGCTCAAAAGTAATCAGTTGAATAAAATCAATGAAAAGACTCTTAGATCGTAAACAAGACAAATTCAATATACACTGCTGGCCACCGTAAATGCAACACCAAGAAAGACAAGAGATAGCACAACAAAATTTATTTTGCAGATAACATGCTGACCAAGTATCAAATGAGTAAATTTATAGACTTCTGTGAAGTGTGGTTCCTGCCAGAATCAGTAGCCAGAATAGCCGCCATTGTTGGAGATCACCGCTGCCACACGCCTCGGCATTGATTCAAAGAGACTTTGGACGTCTTCTTGGGATACAGCAGACCAAGCAACTTCCACACGTTGCCAAAGTTAATCTGGTGTGGCAGCTGGGGGTGTAATCTGGGACAATCGTTGAGCAACCATGGACCACATGTTTTCTATCAGCGAAAGATCCGGAGAGCGATCCGGCCAGGGAAGCAGTTCAATCTGGTGATTGACGAAGAACCTTTGGACAATGCGTGCCACGTGTGGTCGCCCATAATTGTGTTGAAATATGGCTGTGGTCAAGCCCTGAGGGTAATGAAGGACAAACGGCTCCAACACCTCGGAAATGTAGCGCTGGCTGTTTAAAGTACCGGCAATGCATACTAGAGGAGTGCGAGAGTGATATCCAATACCGCGCCATACCATAATACCCGGTGCAGGACCAGTGTGGCGGTACATAACGAAACTGTTCAGCATCCTCTCTCCACGGTGTCTCCAGACTCGAATCTGACCATCGTGGTGTTGCAGACAGATGCGTGACTCGTCAGTAAAGACAACTTCATTCCATTCTGCCACCCATATCCTACTTTTATCGCATCATTGGCGGCGGAGACGTTTGTGGTTCTGCGTCAGGGGTAGACAAAGCAATGGACGTCTTGCGGACAGACGACTCTGCTGTAAACGGCGTCGAATGGTACGCGCAGACACTGAATGATGCGTTACAGATTCAATGTGCTGTGCTACGGTTCATGATGTGACAGCAATCCGTCACTGCCATGCGTACAATTTGCCTGTTCTCGCGTGAAATGGTGCACTGAGGTAAATGCGATCGACCACGTCGGTCCGTCGTATCCTCCTGCATCCAACGATCACATATTCGCATTACAGTTGTTTGGTTTCGTCCAACACGACTACCGATTTCCCTGAAGGTAAGTCGGTACCCCCTATCCCGCTAATGTTAAATTGAGCATTTTTATGTGCCTTTTTCTCATAAAATATTAAATGTACAGACTTAAATTTTTTTCTGTATATTAATTAGACTTTTTTATTTAACCTGAAGTGAACTTTTTCAAATATATTGTTTAGTTTTTTCAAAAACTTTCATCGTAATGTATCACTATGAATTTTTTGAAAAATGTCATTTTTTTTCACGATAACTGACTTTTACAAAAATATTATGGGTATATTAATAAAAGTTCACTTCAGTATATATATTAATATATCAGTAATATTCAGTGAAGATTGCAAGTGCTTCCGTTGAATAGGGTTCTGAGAACATGGTACACGCATTTTTAAAAACACCGTTTTGAGATAATTGCATTTTTATTATAAAATGTCACTTCATCAAAAAAATTATGAATTACAATCTGTATTTGCACTATTTTTTTAAATATTAGCTTATTCTCAATAACTTTTAAGACTTTTTACTTATTTCTTTTACTTTGATTTCTCAGAAAATACATGTATAGCATTTTTCACTTTTAATCTATCGAGATATTTTATAGCATTTGAATCATTTTTCTCAAATTATGCATCAATTTTTGAAGAATTTTTAGTTCTGATACATTACTGTCATCCAAGATGACTATAAGTATCATAAATACCATGTAAAAATGTGTCAATACATAAAAATATGGCTTTGGTAATACATTATTATACGACATTTCGAAAAATTTCATTAGTGTTTTATAAATTCAAATGTAAACACAATTTCTTAAAGTATCAGAATTAAAAGGATTCTTAAAATATTACATAAATGGTATCTAAAACAACAACAAGAAAACTGATTTTATGTTTTTAAACATGAAATTTGTGTATTTTTTGTATGTAACAAGTTTTGTGCAACGAAAAAGGGCATTGCATTTTGGGATATATTTATGTCCCTTTTACTAAGAAACTATTGAAAACAAAGCTTAAAAATTTGTGTGTACATTAAATAAACATTTATCTTTATACAGAAGTGAAATTTTTTTTTTTAAAAATTGATCAGTATGTTTAAAAATATAATTTTGTAGAGTAGAATAATGAATTTTATAAAAATTTTCCTTTTCTATGTTACGACATCTGCTTTTCAGCTAAATGTCTGAGGAATATCTCAAAAATTTCACTTCAGTATATATAATATATATGCAATATAAAATAAATATTTCCAGTTCATGCATACAATTAATTTTTGAGAAAGAAGACACAAATTAAAAAATATAATCTATATAAGACAGTAATACATGATTATATGGCACTTCGAAAAATTTCTTTAGTGTTTTGTATATTCACATGTAAACACAATTTCTTTAAATATAAGAATTTAAAAGATTATATAAATATTACATAGATAGTATCCAAAACAACAAGTAAACTATTTTTGTGTTTTTAAACATGAAATTTATGATTTTTTTTGTATGTAACAAGCTTCATGCAACACATTTTGAGATATATTTGTGTGTGCATTAAATAAACATTTATTTTTATACAGAAGTGAAATCTTTTTTTAAAAAATTGATCAGCCTGATTAAAAAAATAATTTTTGCAGAGTACAATAAGGAACTTAATAAAATTTTTCCTTTTCTGTGTTACGACATATGCTTTTTAGCTAAATGTCTGAGGAATATTTCAAAAATTTCACTTCAGTATACACAAGAATATATATGAAATATAAAATAAAAATTTCCAGTTCATGCATACAGTAAATTTATAGAAATGATAAAACACAGTTTAGAAAAGAAAATTTTCAGAAAACAGTAGCTTTTATATAAAATTTTACCTCATCAAAAAGATCTTTCACTGCAGCCGGTTTTTACCTTATTTTTCTTAATATTATCTTCTTTTTTTCTTTTATCTTTTCTAATTTTCTTTGATCATCCAGAAAAAGCATGCTTGCTTTCATTAATTTTTCTCTATCGAGAGTTTTCATGTCACTTACCGAATATTCTCCAGGTCCTACTGCCATTTACTGAAGTTTTTGTTAATTTGGATACATTACCATCATTAAAGGAACAAACAGCATTATAAACACCAAGTGAAAGTGTTTCAATGTGCACAAATGTTGTTTTGGGAACCCGTGATAAAATGACATTATGAAAACTTTCATTCGGGTTTTGTGTTTTTCGATGCAAAAATTATCTCAACAAATCAAGCTGGGAAAGATATCTAAATATAGAACTCATTGCTACTACAACAGCAACCGGAAGACTTTTTATGTTTGTAAGATTTACCCGATTCTTCAGCCTGTTTATATCCATGAATTTTCACCAACAGGTCAAAAACAATGTTTTAATGTGCCCATTTTTTTCATATACAATATTTCGAAAGAATATTGACATTTATCACCTTACCTGTATGAATGCTGGTCACAGTAACTGCACCATTTGATGATGTGAAACCGCATTTCTGCAATGTCCACAATATTATTATTACCTTCATTTTCACAAATAGCTTCCCTCGCAGCATTTTGAATGGACTCCTCGTAAACAAGTTTTACATCATTTGAGATTCGCTTACCGTAAGGAGAAAACCTTGTAGGTGGTTGCCAAAGATTCATTATGCTGCAAAACATTCTCCCAGCTTCTGCACATCTCCCAATGGAACACGCAGCATATACAAACCTGGTATTTATTGTGGCAATTTGCATTCCTTCATGAATACTTAAAAAAGAGAATTCTACATCATATGGACAAGCACAACATTTCAGGACAAATTTCCAGCCCAAACTTACCTTTTAAAACTTGCATGTCTAAACCTCTTTTACACATTTTACAATGAACTTAATTCTTGAAAGCAAATGCAAGAATATTTTAATTAATGATGGTATTTTTAATACTTACTTTAATAAGAAGAAAAACTCTAATCCAACTTTATTTTGCACATGTCTCCTTTGAGTCATGTGTATGTCAACCTTGAGGATATACATTACTCTTTTAGTATTTGAAGTACTGTTACTATGATTATTGAACTATTACTATGTTACCTTCTTAAAATCCCGTAAAGCACCTTCTTCATCCACAGTATACCTTTATGTTTAGCCAATAAAGAAACAAAAACTTTGAGATTTGAAAATTTCCGAATTTTAGAAATTTTATATATTTAATTTAAAAACCCAAACACACACGATAAAAACGTGCATGCGGTCCAAAATAGGTAAACAACCCTGACGGTTACGCTTGCAGTTAATCTACAGTTAATTGCGTATGAATAAATAAAACAGAGAGTGGCTTTGGAAAAGCTTCCCAGATTTAAGAGGTCAATGTTTACATTTCTATCTGTCAAAGGGGGCGTGGCTAATCAGCTGATTATTTTTTGAAAATCATTTTAACATACATTTAATTAGTAAAATGGCAAGTACGGTACATCATTGGAAAGGTCCTGATTTGGGGATTTTAGAAATATCAAAAACTCAAAATCGACTTCCCGAAGGTGTTTACCCTACTGACTCCCCTGAAAGCTAATCCACAATCTCGGTAGGCTACTATCCTTCGTCTGTCGAACTCCAATACTTGATCAGAATCTAATCGCTGTTTTTTACGCGACATAACTGATTTTTCTTTGAAAAAACCACAAGAAAAACACAATTGCCGAACTTGAAATCGTTGAAATCTCCAAGCCTTAAACAGCGCTTTGAGGTGGCGCCACAGGCGTGCGTGATGTGTGTCTGCGCTTAAATTCGAATCATTTGCATATCTCACCTCCGCTAATGCATGCTGTAAATTTCATGTTATTTGCTTCCTTCCTTTGTTGTTGCTTCCTTCAAGGTGTTGCCCTTACGGTGGCCAGCAGTGTACAATTCATTATCAATACAGCATTATCATACACAAATATTTGTACAAGATATTTGTTTTTTTCTCCTCTATCTCTCTATTTGTGTGTTAAAAATACTTCAGTTAGTTTAGATATATTCAGTTATATTTAAATCTGTCTAAAAATATCTCGGACATATGATGTGATACATGAGCAAAGTGAGGGCTATTGGCGACAGATCTCTCCAAATTTGAACCTCTGTCAAGAGACGAGGATGGCATCTGAGTTAGCACACAGCACACTTTTCAAACTTTTCCACCAAGCCAACGTGAGGACCTTGAGCCACAATAGATTTAAGGGCACGTCAGCCCTCTACACGGCGGTGTTCAGCTTCACCAAGATTTGAGTTTGTTCTGCCAAATGCCATGTCTTCTATTCAGCTACACGAGAGCTTTTGGCATAGGACCTCGTAATTTCAAACCATGGTAATGTCATGAGAACGAAACTTGAGCTGACACCCCCTCTCTTAACTTCCACACCACACCAACGATAGGACGTTTGGGCTTCGTTATATTTAACGTGCATCGACCCCGTCTGCACAGCGGCTCTTTAGTGGTTCTAGGTTCGAATTCATGACACGCCACACACATAGCCATGAGTTCGTGTCCTTGACCACTAGGCTACCGTGTCCATCGTAGTTTACGAGTCTGTGTTCATGACCACTCGTGACCACGCTATAAAATGAGGGAAATTGATCAAAATACCACAACTCATAATTTACTATTTTATTTTATTACAACATTAAATTCTATAAAACTTAACTAACAGAAAATGAGAGGTATGCATTTCTTATCCAGTTATAGGATAGTTTCGGTTATAGGTTATATAGGTTCGGTTATAGGTTAGTATAGGTTATAGGTTAGTTTTACTTTTATCAAAGATATCAAGCTCCTTGTTCGCATTCTCGAGTTACAAAAAAAGCTGCCATGCATTTCAATAATTTTTTTTTGGCAAAGCCCCACTTATTTTTATTTCAGAAATTAATTTTTCTGGCACAAGAAAAGTTTTTTTGCTGAATTCCGAACGAAATCAGTATTTGCTTAAAATTAGTTCAGAATTGCTGGCGCATTTTTGTTTCAAATTTATTCAAATGCCTTATAAATTTACTGAAAAAATATCTGAACAAATAATTAAATTTATCAAAGAGTACACCGGAAGCATTTAAGAGACACTCTAAAATTTTCTGTATCAATTCATATGTTTATTAATGCACATAAGGAAACAAATTTTATAGGATGCTTTTTTACCTCTGCATTTTGTGATTACCACTAACAAAATATTCTGTTTCTGTTGCAAAGACTTTTTTTTTAAAGGAAAACCAATTTATCTGAATTTGAAAGAGATCCTCGAGAAAAGGAGTCATTGAAAGATTTGTGCTGGGTGGTATAATGACGAGCAAAATTATATTTTTTAAATATAATACTTCCACGCCAAATCAGACAAATTGTTGATCTACGTATGTTTCGCTCTACGAAATAGTCAAGATCCCAATCGTTTTGAAGCAACATATATTCTTTAGATATTTTTCGCTTGGGAGATATGGGAGTTGATTATAAATTAGTTTCACGCATAAAATGGTTGCTACTCCACTGTTATTTTTTAGTTAAAACCGTTACAATTACAAAAAGGAAAGAAAGGTATCTCACAATTCGTACCATCACGACATTGGATGCAAAATTGATATATTTGATAGCTTGATTGATAGAACTTTTCCCAAAATTTTGAAAGTATTGTTCTTAAATAAAAAAATTCTTAGTGGAACAGGCCATGTCTGGGACATTCAGAAAGTCCCAGTGGACTACATGTTTTCCGTGAGCCACAGGTTGAGTATCGTTGCTCTAAAGGCCCTATAACACAAACATTTAGCACAATTTTTCACACAGCTGAGGGTGAAGGGTTGCCGTAAACGAAACAACATGCTCTGACGTAAGCCGCGCTCTATCTCCACATTGAAAAATTACTCGTTTATTTTTCTGCTTTGGAAATTATTATTTCTATTACTCTATCCAATATTATTTCTTTTATTTCGCTCGTTTTTTGTTGGTGGGTGTAAACATAAATGGAGCACCATTCTGCTCAACATATTACACACCATTAAAATATTATATGCCATGTATGATGTGTTTGACGAAGCCGAAGCTGTCATCTTTACCGCAATCTTGTTTATGACGTAGGGCGCCGAAGAACCCCATTGGCTGGAATTTCAAGCAACTTTTATTTGGAACACTTTTTTTCAGCTCACTGGGAAAAAGTTGCTTAGAGCCGTTGCTATGCAACTAGGTAGAAATTGTTCGGAATTGTTTGTTTTCAAGGAAAATTGCTCCAAATGCATGTGCGTGTGCTATGGCTTTAATCCCTCTCATAGCCGTGGTGGGGTTGTTTGAATAGGGGGAGACCAGCTCAGATGACAGCCTCGTGACATGACAGGTTCACAATTACGAGGTCCATCTTCGATAGCTCTCGTACTGCTTTATAGTGAAATGTGAATAAACACTCACTCACTTTCACATAGTGTGAGTTATTGAAATGTAAGATAGTTTCACTTCTCATTTCTACTACAGCAAAACTCAGCGTTTGATCATGAAATATGAATACAGTAGTTACATCACAATTGTCGCTGGATGTCACTTTTTGCTGACAAACTTCTATTGGTCTTATTTTGTCAGTATTTACAAGAATTCTTTAACTTTCTACGGAGTACTTCAGTTGTTTTATTACATCATGGGGGATTTGAATAATCGCGTGTAAATTATAAAAACTACAACTTGGATTTGAAGACTGTTTTCTAAGGTGTGAAAAAAGATAAATCAATACTTTGACAAAGCTGCTTCCGCCTTTTATAAGTTAATTACGTTTAATTTGGAATTATAAAGTAAAAGATTCCATCGATAATATTTATTCTTTCAGAAAACAATTTTTTTCTAATCCATTTAAACTACACATTGCGAAAGGAAAGTAGTAAAAATTCAAATATCTTAAGCAAATTGAAAAAGAAATACAAGAGGGAAAAACGAAATCCTGAAAAATATAAATGCAACAAGAAGAAATACTTGTTAACATCTTTTCGATGAATATATACCACTCATAAAAAGAAGTTAAGCAAAATTTCTGAAATACTGAAGAATTATTTTTTGTAACTTCTTTAATGTTCTTTGCTAAAAGTTATTATCGTTCAATCTACTTTGATTGTATTCGGGGAACTTTAAATATTTTCAAAGGATTATTAAATCATAAGCTCTTTATCTTCAGCAACTTGGTGCTAAAAAATAAAAATGGGGTAAAAAAGAACCTGGAAAGTTTGTTCACATTTTAGTTCCGGAAAACATAAATTTACATAGCTCAAAAGAAAGACTTAAAAGCTGTTTCTTAAGTGTTAGGGGGAGTAAAATTTTATCAGGTAGAATACTGCTTCGATTAAATCTTTTTTGAAAACAAAGATTTCTTATCTTTAAAATTCCACAGCAAAGTAAAATTAATGATATAAGTTTTATCAAATTAAATATAAAATATTCATTTTAGTGTTATTTTCCAAGAATTCTTACCTGCTTAAAATTGTATTGGAAATGAAGTAATAATTTTTTCAATTTTATTTGCTCTGCGATTATGTAAAATAAAACAAAATTCTATTTTAAAAAGTGTTTTTGTTTAAAAGGAATATAGAAATAAAATTATAGTTTAACATCTTTATTTTGCTTGCGCTGTTTGTATTTGTACATTAATTTAGAAATTGGAATTTATGGTACTAAGATTCACAAATTAAAATAAATGGGCAACAAATCAAGATTTTCGCACATCAGGGGAAAGAAAAATCTTTTTCTAATTTCAATTATTTCTGGGAGGATTTACATTATGCAAAAAGCATTCTCCTGCAGAAATACTCAATTACTAACACCTAATAAAATATCGTTACAAGTGGTACAGCATAACTTGACATTGGACCGAGCCCATATACGTTCCAAAATTTCTCGTAAATTTCACAATGCAGGATGAGTAATGGCTTCCTAATTCATTACTGATACCCCTCCCATTTGTCGATTAAAGCTTTCTTTCGATTCCTCCTTGAAGTAATTCATTACAGTAATTCTTTTAACCATCAAGATCGTCAAGATTAAATCTATTTTCATAAGAAACTATGAGTTATTTCCTCTCGGCGCTCGAAGACATAACAGTTTTAATTTCTTCTAGTCTTACTTCTTGAAATTTTTTCAATAAATTTTGTGTTTTCTTCATCTTTATAAACTTTGTATCAGTATTTTTTTTGAGACTGTAACATATTCTGACACGTGAAGTTTTCTTGTTTGAAACGCTTCGAAATTTCATTGGTTTAAAGAGCTTTTTCGGGGAATAATAAAAACATTTGCCGATGGTCCCATGCTGTCAAACTTTTTTTTTCTTTCTGAATTTTTTATTTTTGTGTAAATTGTAAAATTATGTATGGCATTATGAATTGTAGTTTTAGTATGTTTATATAATCACTTTATAAAGCTTCACTATGTTCCATTAATCACTTTATGAACGGTAGTTTTAGTATGATTCATTAATCACTTTCTCCTTCAGATTTAGTTTTTCATACTTCAGAGATTTCATTTTGCTATTCCATACATACATAGTCAACATAAACATCCTCAAATCGTACCACTTACTCTAGATGCTCCGCTTCTAACCCTGATGTGCCTATCAAGTTGGAAGTGCGTAAATATGGATTCCACCCTTGACCACACACGGAAGTAAGCATTGTTCACTGGTACAATCTCTATACTTCTGGCCAAACGATCGTTTTATGTTATTTACGTTACGTAAGTTATCATAGTAAAAGTAGAGATTTTCCTGTTGCATTGCATCTCTTTAACACTATTCTTTTGAGTTATCGTTTCACTACACGAAATAAACTAATTTTACTTTCTTTGTAGAAAATATTTGTAAATTCTAGGGTCGCGACTTTTGACATTCAGATTTTATTAATCGTTTAAATGACATTCGGTTACTATTCCTTAGAATGGACTTCGCATTTTTCAGCGCAGCTATTAATTCATTCACATCTTTAAGGAAATAATATGCTGGGATAATGCGTAAAAGCCAATGCTGGTCATTTCAGCAATCTCCATGTAAGATTTCTACCCTTGATGTATTCCAATTGCTTACTTTTTCTATTGATCTGGCAGATCATTTCCGAGATCACTCACACGTTTTTACCCATGATTTCTGTAATAAATTGCAGGCTGTTTTTTCACTTTTTAAAGGAAGTAATGGGGGATGGCATAGCCAAATTCCTAGAAATGGCAACAGTAATTTTTGAGGATGAACTCACTTGGACTAGAATATTTATTTGAATAGTAATTATGAGAAAAGTGAGAATAATGAGATGAGTTTGGAAACATTAACTGCATTTACTAGAATAAAGAAATAGGAGTAAAAAAATTATACGCATGTACATTTATTATTTGCTGTGGGATAAATTATTGATGATCATATTTACTTGTTAATATGTTTAAGTGATTTCTTTTACTTGTGTTTATTGAATCAAATTATCTATGTTTAGACAATAAAGGAAAGTCATATATGCAAATGATAAAATCAGTACAAGTTATATAAATGACATATAAAATAAATATCAGAAGAGAGAGAGCAAAAAAAAAAAGAACAAATAAAAATAAATCAAATAATAAAGTACAGTTATTAAATATGTGTGTGTTTTATCGCAGGATTAGTAATGTAGTAACCAAGTTAAGCAAAATTACAAAAATATTACTCGAAAAGCTATTTTTTAATTCTTAGAATTTAAGTCCCTTATAGGCAAACAGATTATTATTTAGTTTTTTTTTCAATTGCTTCAAAAGTGACAGTTTTTTAATCGTTGGCTCTTAAGCAGGAACAATTTCTTTATATTTATCGAAAATGTGCGATGAAGTTACTTCGTCTGTATCATTAGAAACTATAAATAAATTACTAGAAAAGTAGAAATCGTAAGACAAATTTTATCACATGAACGATGAAAAAGCTCAAAATAAGATGAAGATTAAATGAAAATGCACGGAACATTTCGCAAGAAAGTAAAAAGTAGATGAAAATATTACTTCAACGATGTCCTCTTACATTTGATTTAGTTATATTAACAGCATTTATATCAAAAGAAAAAAAAACAGTTATTAAGTAAAAATAAATTTTCAGAATTGTTTTAGACTTTTAAATTAAAGGTGAATTTTTAGTACATTTCATTTTTTTTTAATTCAAAAAGATTTTAATCCAATTTTTAATGCCTTTTAAAAAGAAAAAAAATTATTTTTATGAGGAACTAATTTAAATTTATAAAGAAAAATAAACTAATAACAATGAAAATTAATTTTACGAGTTGTTTAAGCGTTAGTGTCTTTTTTTGAATATTTTCTGAAATAAAAAATATAAAGATTGATTCTTTTTGAAAAGCACAAATATAAATGTAGAGTATAAATGTGGAGTATAGATGTAAAGTGATAAAGTAAATAAGAAAATGTATGAAATAATAGTTTTAATTTTTGAGTTTATTGAATTAATTCAATCACTTTCCATTAGAGGAAATATAATAATAATAAAATTTATTTTCTCTTGCACAAAACTCATTGGCTTAAAATATACTTGGATTGAAGTAAAATAATACTTTATACACTAGTATAACGTTATTTACACCTTTCCTTAATCATTTTTCTTTGAAGAATTTTGTGCTATAACTTTGAAAAAAAGGTAAAGAAATTCTTTTTAATGATGAATTTGAAAGAATAATTTAATAAATGCTGCATATTATTATTTCTTAATACTTTGAAACAGTCTGGTCGTATTTAACAATTATAAATCATTGTCTAAGAGATAGAAAACTGACAAGCAATAATCTACTGCTTATTGGCATAATGTAATGAGATTCTGATTATGTGATTTAAGGCATGGAATTCATTTACCAGTTAAAAAATTAACTAACAATTTATACACATTCTTTTCAATTATGTTATCACTCTATGATTCAACAGGAAATAAGAATACATTTTATAAAGCTTGTAATGATAGATCATGTTTTTTCACAAAATTATACATAACTAACTGGTATACATGTTCTTCACACGGGTGAATTAAAAATAAAGCAATAGAGATTGAACGGTAAAAAAAAAATTAATGTGTTCATTTTATGTGAACTGCAAATTAAACAAAAAAGGCCTTTCTTTGCATATCTCTGCTCAACAAAAGTCATACTTGCCAAGTTTTAAGTCTGTAAGTCTAATAATTGAAAAAAATTTTTTTCCTTATCTATAACCAATCGTAACACCCACGTGGGTAAACTTTTGAGTCTTTCAAATACCCTTTGTTAGCTGATCTCTTCTCAGCAAAAGTAGCATATATTTCAAATTTCAAGGTTGAAGGTTTATTAATTCATAAAAAGGATTTTCTAATATAAAACGCTTTCTCAGTTTCCTTTGCGGGTCTGTTTTTGCAAAACTGGTTCGTAGGGGATCTCTACTCCATGAAAGAAACCCGCCTACTAAATTTCAAGTCTATAGGTCTAATAGTTCAAAAACGGGAATACTTTTCTATAACACCCCTTTAACCTTTCTCAACGCACCCTCTCTGGTTTTCTATTCTTGCAAAACATATTCAGTAGTAGATTTCTACTCTATAAAAAGAATATGCTTATCAAATGTCAAGTCTGTAGGTCTAATAGTTTTAAAACAGGAATGTTTTTCTATAACGGCACTTAACCCCTCGCTACCCGTCGCCCCGGAGGTCATTTTTCGCAATAAACTTTATTAGTGGGCCTCTACTCCGTGAAAGGAGCATGCCTGCTAAATTTCAAGTTTGTTGGTCTGATAGTTCAGAAATTGAAATATTTATCTTTAAAGCCCCTCTAACCCCTCGCAACCCCTTCCCCTCTTGATGGTTTATTTTTGCAAAACATGTTTTGTAATTGTACTTTATGAAAGAAATATTATTACAAAATTTCAAGTATGTAGGTCTAATAGTTCGAAAACGGTGATATTTATATATAAAGGCACTTGCCCCTCAAAACCCTCTTAGGGAGTCAACTTTGCTAAACCCTTTCTTAGCGGGTCTCTACTTCATGAAAAGAACGCACCTACATAATTTCTAGTCTGTTGTTCTAATAGTTCCTGAGATACTTTGGTGACTGAGTCACTCTTTCCTCCTTTATATATATATATATATATATATATATATAGATATACAAATTTTGTCAACAAAATTAACACATTTAAATAATCACTAATGATATGATAGGAATAATTACATTAATTGTATGCCAACTGGTTGGTAAAGTGACGTAAAATGCAATCTAACTTTATATTTACTCATTTAAAAATAATATATGTCACCATCTTAAAACTAAGAGTAAACTAATAGCTACATACATTTCAAATGAATCCTCGAAATGTGAGGAAGATATTTAAATAAATATAAGGAGAAAATTATAATTATGATATTTCGTTTAAGTTCAAATTATCATTTAGAATGATGGAATACTTAAAATAAATCAACAGATTCTTGAGATATATGTGAAACGAAAATATATACTTCAAAAAGGTTTTCACTCGGCACTCTTCAGTTTGCCGATAATTAATTTTTCAAGGACTCTCGTTTCCTATACTCTCTTTGAATGTAATCATTTGCTTTTAGTACATAACATTTTACATTTTTTAAACTTGGATTTTTAGACATTGAAAAGAGATACGTTTGGAAATGGAAACCATGAGATTCTTTAAGTAGGAAAGTGGGATGAATATTTTAATGAGATTTTAGTCATTACTTTACTTACGGAAGAAGAAATGTGTTAAATAATATATTGTTGGAATTTCAAACAGATTTTTTAAATTAATACACGTCTTTAAGTTTAGTTACATTTTAAATATAATACTTGTTAAAAAAATGTTAAAATATTTTGCTAATTTTTGAAAAACAATAAAATGTATCTGGAAAGGCGTTATTTTATAACTTCTAGTAGTGTATTTGGAACTTAGATACTCTTGAGAAACTTTATGAAAACCTAGAACAAGAAAGATGTTTTTGATGAAATTCATTTAAAATAATTTTAACGAGAAATAATTTTTTAAAAAATTGTCAGTGAATGAATGGATAACGGCACAGTGCAAACACACACATATGCATATACATGCAGGGTTTAATATACTATTAATATGTATCAATTCTAATGTTCATGCTCCTGTCTCATTGTTGAGTACAGAAATTTAAGTGAATTTCCCTTTTGATAAAATGACAAAAAAAAAAAAAAAAAAAAAACTCAAACAATGCAATTTGAGTAAAATAAAATTATTGTAATTAAAATAAAAACTTATCATTATAAAAACTAACTATAAATTCTTGGATTTACGAAATAAATCGGGTTCTTTGGTTCTACAACATTTAGAGCAAAACCTATAAAAGAACATTCAATAAAATCTATCACCTTACTTTTGCTAGATGGATCACTTTACAATAGACAACGCTGTCGAATTATATGTCTTTTTTCTGATACCTAATTCGTTGCTGTCGTACTAAGCGCAACAAGAAAATTACGGTTCAACAACTAGTTTCAAAACTAAAGTATCATCCGTCAACCAAGTTTCCATTTTATCGATTAAAATCATGAGGGGCACATTTACTATCGGACTATATAAATTTGTCTTATATTGAAGGGAAATCTATAATTTCAATATATTCTCTTGTACATATTTCAAAGTAGTCAGTCCTGTTTTGGCTCACCCGTCATCCACAAAAATGAAAAACTTTCGTAGAAAACAGTACAGCTTGAAATTACTGAAGTTTTAACTACTATACACTGGATGCATTTGCCTTCCAAGGAAAATTCTGCACAAATTGCCTTTCGCTTAATAGTTGCAATTTGTGTTGGCAAGCATTGCATTGGTCAAAGCTAGAAATTTTATTTGTACTAGAATTGAATACAATTTTGGAGAGATAAAAATGGAACGGAAATCAGAATCCCTCTTTAGTTCTTTTGTAATTCACCTATTGAATAACTTATTTTTGATTTATTCAAGAATAATTATGTTCTGTTAAATTGTTCAGCATTTGTGTTGCTGTCAAAGATTTATTAAGAGGTGTACATGAATTATTTCATCTCGTGAACGCACCGAGAAATTGTTCATATCATAACTTTATTTGACAGGTTTTTCAGAAATTAAAAAGGCTGAACATATCGTAATTCGCTTGGTTCAAGGCATCCACTTTCCTGAAACCATTTATCAAGAAACGGAAGTCTTTTTGCTAAAGAGTCAATAGTGTACATTACATTAATTGATATATGCACATGGTTTGGTACGGGTAGGAGGAAGATTTACTACTCACAACTACGATTCAATTCTAAACATATTCACGTATTTCTGTCTACTGTCTATAGTACATTTACATATCAAACCTTGTTAGATCATATTTCTTACATATTCGGATTGGATCATTGGAAATAAAACAAATCCTCAACATATTTGAAAATTTCTGAAATGTTACAGGTTTAAAATATTCTCCAGAACACCACAGTGAACGGGTAATTTGTACAAAATCAAATCTTACCACGATCTTTCTTCAACTGCAGCATCAAATATGCTCTAGTCTAGTATAACTTAAAATCAACAAATATAGGAGGACTAAATCTGCTAAAGGTTATATCAACGCAAAGGTTGTTAGTGACCGACCTCGCAGTTTAGAACCTCCGTGAAATGAAAATGGCATAGGAGTCAGCATCTCACTAACGAATATTCTACATTAATCTAAAGTGTGGTTTTGTAGTAAGGAGAGGGAGTGTCAGCTAAAGCGTGATCCTCGTGGTTCAAAATTATGAGGTCCGTCGCCAATCGCTCTCATATTACTCCAGAGTGCAATGTTGATGAACACACACTCATCAAAGTGACGACATAGTCCTCAACAGATTTAACGTTCCTCAGCTTCTTAACACTATGTGTCCTTGGCGACACCATGGCTCAAATCAGCAATTTGACAGGTATCGCATTCCTACAGAACTCTTGGCCATATTCTCATCAAAATAATTATTTTGTATTACATTTTCCATTGCCTATGTTTAGAATTATACTCGTAAATAATGCCCGTTGCTTTACCGTGCAAAATGGTTCTTCACCCAATCACATCAATTGAAGATAATTAATTTTTCACTTATCCCGCCGCGGTTTTATTTGAACGCTCGTTAAGGGTTTCGACAAAAGCGTCCTTCTTAATTAAGTACACTTAATTTATAAATATCAGCTTGCTGTTCACCGCTCCAAATTAAGGAAATCGGAGGAGTATTATTGGAGAGGGAAAAAGGACAAAAGAGGATAAAGATTACACATGATGATTCTGCAGGATAATTTTGAATTACGGTAAAAAGTTTCTGTACAGAAAAGTCCCATGATTATTCAAATAAAAAAATATGCAACTTAACTTTTGTAATGATATTGGGATTTTTATAGATGGTAAGATAATATATTTGTTTATCTTTGCTCCTTTTCAATAAAAAATAACCTTAATGATTTACACAAAATATTTTAATTACCGTATAATTACGACCATATTGCGTTTAAGAATGTTAATAAAACCATATTACATTAGTTGTTAACAATTTGTTTTATAAATTGAACAGCACAATCGTGTTTGGCACCATTTTGATCTTTATTCAGTAAAAATTTAATTTCAGAAATGTATTTATGTAAAAGAATTCATCAAGTTACTATTACAACTTTTAATAAAATATGTAATATTTAAAAAAATTAATTTGTAGCAAAAAAAATCTTATTTAATAGAAAGCTTGTCCTTTATGAAAAGTAAAACTAAAAAATAAGTAAATAAATAATAAAATTTGAAATAATATTTTTCTTGTTGTACTGCATGAGAGAGAGAGAGAAAGACACAAATTTCTTAAACAGAATATGATAAACAAATAAGTATTTTGATTACATATCGCTTATATACTTGATGGCTTGGTAGCCTAGTGGTTAGAGATCGGACCCAGACCGGAAGACCTGGGTTCGTGCCCGCGAGTACAATCGAGAACGTGCTCGTTAAATCTGGGGTCTAACGTGTCGCATTATCGTGTTGGTGAGCAAAATCCACTGTAACCTCTTCGGGCTCAAATCTTAGGCTAACGACAGCGTAAATTCTAGCCCTTAGCGCGATGAATCTTGTGGACCTTGATATGATGTTACTGCGATAGGTGGCATAAGCAACAACATATATTGATTGTTTTGGAAATTCAAAAGTTCTAACATTTTCATGTGTTATAAGTTATGACATTTTTATTTTAACTAACTTCATATACGCACTGAAAAGTAGAGCCATTAATATGCTGCAAAATCAAATACACCGAAACACACAGATATAATCAGCTATGAAAGAATATGTGTTTCTAAAAAAAGTATAGAGAAAAATTATAGAGAAGTAATGATGAGAGTTTAAGGGAAAACAACTTATAGCAATAATATTACATTTGGTATAGTTTCAAAATAATTACAAACATTGATTGCATTTTTTTGAAGACCTGTGAAATTAATTAATAAAATATTTTCTTTGTAGTTGGCATGCAATGAGCCCATTTTTTGTGGAAATAAGATACGTTATTTATTTCTTTTTTTGCGAGATTTCTGCTAAATGGCTTTATATGTACAACGTTAGAGTTTTCTCATTAAAGAGGTTTGTAATATTTTTAATTTAATTGACGTGAAATAAAGGATTAGGTAAATGATTTAAAATTTGATTAAGAACATATCAATTTCTACTATTAAGTAATGGTTAAGGGATAGAAAGAAATACATATGCTATAATTTTAAAAAAATATATTATTTTAACTGTAAATAAAATAAACATAAATTTATAAGTTTAGATATAAAGGAAATAGCTAAAATTTATAGGACGGCCTAAGTAAAATTATTAAAAAGGGTATAATTGTTATTAAGTTTATTTTTACGTTAGTTAATACCCGCACTCGCGAGAAAGAGATGAATTTTATTTTGAAAATGCAAAAGTGAGAATACATTTTAGTAAAGTAAATTAAATTATTTGAAAAAAACCCAAAAAATTCAAATGTAAATAACGCGAACACAAAAAGGCAGAAGCACGTTAAATGAAAACATCCAATTAAAATGTTTTAAGTTATAAAAAATTAAAACACATGTATACGAAAACACTAAACAAATTCTATTCAAGAAAGGCAAATAATGCACATTTTCTAATTATGTTTGAAATTAAACAAATTCTATCTTGAAATATACCAGTATGCCAGTAAATATCAAAAAGAAAATCTTCATGATGTAACAAAATTTAGCACAATTTCTTGCAATATTGGTTTAAAAGAAAGTAAATTCTAAAATTTCAACTGAAAAATTAATAGTTTCATTGTATTAGTAATTGATAATTAAATATTAGAAACATGAAATTTAAATTAAAAAATAATTAGATTAAGCAGGAGGAATCTAAGAGCTGGAAATCTCAAAGAATACAAATAATATCTTTGAGAAGAAAAAATATATTATCTTCTTTTCTCAAAGGCATAAATTGAGAGTAGTGATACAACATTTAACAAGTTATATTCTTGAAATAAAATAAAAACACAATGAACTGCTTATCTGAATAATTCAAACAAACAAAAATTATCTTTCAATACACCGGAAAATTACAATATTGGAATAAAAATGTTATGAACCAATGTTACTGGTTTTTAAGTATAAATTGTATCAAATTCTAATTCACAAACTGAAAAATAATTTTGTGTGTCAACAAAATATTGAAAAAAAAAAGCCGAAATTTATTCAATAGTTTTATTTTGCAATTTTAATGTGAATAATGGTAATAATAGGTTTCGCATAAATAATTGTTTAATCCTCTTAACCTCTGTTCTTTTAAGACTATTGTTTTTTTTCTAAATAAAAAGAGCTTTTATTCAAAAGAAGAAAGAAACTGAAAAACATTTCATTCGTTTAATCTCATTATTCACATGACATTTCAATAGTAAGTCCTCGCTAGAAAAAGAAGTCATTTCTAATCCAATTAAATAAAGCATTGAGAACTAGAATAATAATCAAAAGTAAATATTTTAAACAGTTTGAAAAATAAATATAGGAGGAATGGAAGAAGTTCAGAGAAAAAATTATATAAAAAAATGCAACAAGAAACAAATTACAGTTTAAAACAACAACAATAATAAAACATCATTTTATAGTTAATCGAACTAAGTTGTAACTCAATCTTTTAGAAACCGAATCTGGAAACGGGATCTGAAATTAGTCGCCAGGTGTGAGATGAGATCTGCAATGGGAAATCTTTAATCCTGATGATCCTGGAACAAAATGATTAAAATATTGTATTGAGAGAGACATTCGTCCTGGACAAGTGAGCAAAATTTAAAATTAATCTAATCTTTTAAAGTGGGTAAGAAAATTTAGTTCTAAGATTCTATTACATACAAGTGAAGCCTACAAGAGGTTGTTAAAAAAAACTGTTAACTAAGATCTCATCTCATGGATAAATGTGCACCACTTATAAAAACAAGTCCAAACAAAATTACTGAATGATTGAAGATATATTTTTTGAATCTTCTTTGAAGTTCTTTTGAAAAGTTACTACCATTCAACCTGTTCTGATTTTATTTGAGGAAATATTTTCAAAAGGATTATGAAATCGTAAGCTCTTTATCTTCAACAACATCAGAGTTAACAAACAAAAATGGAAATAATGAAACGTGGAGAGTTTGTGTAAATTTTAACGTTTGCAAATAAATCTATGCTTTTAGCGCTAGAAACGGAAATTTAAAAATTGTTTCTGAAGTGTTATCTGGAGAAAAAAAATATCAGGTATCTTATTAATGTTCGATTAAATTCTTTATTGAAGAGAATTTAACCATCTTTAAAATTCTATAATAGAAAAAATCTTATATGATTAAAAATTCCATCAAATTAAATATGAAATATTTATATCTAGCGTTTCCTCCAAGAAACTTTCCCCCCTCTTAATATTCTACTTAGAAATAAAGTTATACTTCATTTTCCTTAAACTTTATTGTATGATTATATATGTCACGGATGGCCGACCCGCAGCACGTGTGCCACAGCGTGGCACAGGGGAGTTGTAACAGTAGCACGTGACTAAAAAATTTAAAATTATTCAAAAAAATAATTAATAACCATTTTTTTTTACAATTTTAATGAAAAGGGGTTATCTCAGACCAAAAAACCCCTCGAAATCTGGATAAAAATATGTCGTGGATAAATATTTTCTGCTGAGAACATAATGAAACAAATATCACTCAAAACTAGCTGATGTGCACCTATAATAACATAGTTTTGTAGGCATCTGTAAAAGCTAATCCTAATAGAGATGACTTGGTAAAAAAAAATAGTGATTCAAAAGCACATTAAGTAATTACTGAGCATTTAATAATTATTTTTTATTAAATTCTTCAAGTTTCTCATTTTTATTTTATACCAAACTTAATTGATTGAACTTGTAAAAAGTTTATTAACAATAAAACATAAGTATATATTTTCGTCTTATTTATTATACTATTTTTAAATTTCAACTACATAGACTGGCATTAATAAATGTGCTGTTTGTGTAAAAATTCCATAATAAGCTTATAAATAACTATTCGACATCAAAAAAGCAAAACTGAGCAATTTTTTAATTGAGGAAATTGTTCAGCCGGTTTCTCATATACAAATTGCATTTGAACGTTGTTGCCTGATGAAAAGTTGTTGTGGTGCCTTATGTATAAGAAGCAGAAATGCGTACCAGCATATTTCTGACTTTGATAAAAGTCGAATGGTAGCGTACCGAGATTGCGGTTTATCGTATCACAATATTGCTGCTTGCATCGGTCGAGATCCAATGATTGTTAGCAGAATATAGAATCGATGGTTTCAGGACGGTAATACGAAACACAGCGTGCAAAATCACTAACAGACGAAAAGACAGCATATTACCCGCATGACCTTAATGTATCGTGCAGCCACTCAAGAGCCTTGAGTCAAGAACTGTGGTCGTTTACAAGACAACTGTATGTACGAACAGTTCGACGACGTTTGTAGCAGCATGGACTCTCAGCTCAGAGACCATGGCAACGGCTACCCTTGACGCTGTATCGCAGACTGGAGCGTCTTCAATGGTGTAAACAACTTCGAACCTGAGTGCACCAATGGCGAGAAGTCATTTTTCGGATGAACCAGGTTCTGTTTATAGCATCAAGATGGCCGCATCTGTGTTTGAGGGCATTGTGGGGAACGCTTATTGATAGCGTGCATTCGACATCGTTAGGCCCATAATTAGGCGTGATGGTATGAGGTGCTATTGGACATGCTTTTCGGTTACCTCTTGTTCGCATTGACGTCACTTAGAACAGTGAAGGTTACATTTCTGGTGTGCTATGACGCGTGCCTCTATGCTTTATTTGAGCCCTACGAAACCTTACATTTCAACAGCATAATGCACAACCGCTTATTGCCGGTATTGTATGGACTTTCTTTGATACGGAAAATGTCCGGCTGCTGCTCTGCATGTTCACTAGATCTCTCGCAAATCGAAAACGTCTGGTTCATTTAAACCGAGCGACTGGCTCGTCACCATACGACATTCACTATCGTTCATGAGCTGTGGCATCATGTTGAATCTACATGGCTGTATCTGCACATGCCATCCAATATCTATTTGACTCAATGCCCATGCATGTAAGTGCTGTTATTACTGCCAGAGGTGATCGTTCTAGGTACTGATTTATCAGGATCTATGCACAAAAAAATCTTGTAAACTTAATCACTTGTTATTCCTAGCATAATATATTTGTACAATAAATATCAATTTGCCTCAATTACCTACATTTCTTCCTGGTGTAGCAATTTTAATGACAAATAATTTAGTATTATATATTTCTTTTAAAAACTTATACAGAGTCTGTTTTCTTTAAACAAATTCAAGGAAAGTTATCCTATTGAAAAAGTAATGTATTAATAGAATAATATAAATTAAGCTTTGTTTTATATTACACCACAGATTTAAAATCATTATTGATAATTCTATCAATCTAACATTACAACTCATTGTAGATAAATATGCTTATATATATAACCTCTCTTAAAATTTCGCATTTTGTTATTTATTATTTGTTATCAAACAAATTATTAAAGATTCTAATTATTTATTTTGAATAAAAAAATTATTCTCTACTATAACAAGTATTTTGCTACAACAACTCTTACAGTTCTTTCTTATTATAAATTTTTAACGATTAGAAAGTAGAAAAAAATTAAGAGTAAAAAAAGAGCGCAAAGTTTATATACATAGCATATAAAATAAATATCTGCCAGAAAACAAACAAATATGTATTAAATTAGTAAATATATTTTAAAACGCATGTTTTCGTTTCAACTTTAAAAAATGCAGTTATAAAACCATGTCAAACAAAATTATGAAAATATTACAGGGACAATACGCTTTCTTCTTAAAGTCTTAAGCCCTTGGGAAAAGTGGTTTTCATTTAATCTCTATCAGTTGCTTCAGAAGTGACAGTTTTTCATCTATTTGCTCTCAATAAGGAAAAATTCTTTAATATTTACACGGAAAGAAGAAAAACTGTCAGTTCTTTATCCTTTAACTTTGAATAAATAAGAAGACAAGAATAATACATGACGTACATTATATTCCTTGAAGGAAGGAGAGCTCAAACTAAGATGAAGATTAAATGAAAATGTTTCTGAACCAATTTATGAAATAAAAAAATATAGATGAAAATAATATTTCAGCAAAATCCTCTTATATTTGATTTAGCAATATTAGCAGCTTCTTTGTCTGGATAAAAACTTAATAAATATATATAAAAAAAGTTCCCTCCCAATTCTTTTGGAGTCTTATAAAAAAGATTAATTTTAAAGCCTTTTATTATTACTATTTTTAACTTTTTAGATAGATTTTAATTTCAAGGTAAGAAATATTAATTTATAAAAAAATGAATTTCAAAAGATTTATAAAACCATTTATTTTATTTAAAGAAAAGAAGAAAAAATTTCAAAGTTCTAAATAGTTTTTTTTTCCCCTCTATAAAATAATAAAGGGATAACGCGTTTCGTTTTGAAAAAATTATCAGTTTCAAAGAATTAAGAAGTAATTCAAATACGATTTAATGCAATATTTTTAGAGACTTTTACAGAATTACATATTAGACAAAAAATAGTAATTCACATAAAATCTTCCAAATATTTTAATATAAAAAGCAATCTTTGTATTCATTCTTTTGTGTTTTTTTGTGTTCTTTCAATATTTGTGTTTATTTTGCTTGTACAGAGTAGTTTAAACTACTTCACTTTGATATTGTTTGGGCTAAGGTCTTGGAATTAAAATTATTGTATCACAACAATAATAATTTTTTCCATATTTACAAATTCATTGAAAACGTTCATTATTGATATATGTTAAACTAATACTAAACTAAAAATGTCGTGTACCTTCATACTTAAGTTTTATAAACAAGGTCGATACATTCTACAATATAGTCACCTTTTTTTAAAACAACTATTCGTCGGATTGAGTATTTTCGGTACTCCCCTCGTGTGGTACATCTGTAATGTAATTTTGGAAGCCTATAATTTTAAATATATATATATATATAAATATAATATATATTCATTTCAAAACTATTAAATACCCACGAATTTTTTAACACCAAAATTCCACAAAAATCCAATAAAATTCCGTAGTATTACTAATGGGTATAATACATATATAACGAAGTCTGGGAAGATTTTACAATCCCTTCTTCAAAATACTATCGATAACTTTCAACACACAGCAATAATTAAAAATAGCTTAGAGATTGTTAGAGTCACGAAGGATATGACAGTTTTTTCCATGCACGGCTTTGACTTCGAGGACCTTTTAATTCTATTGATATAGATGATATGATTAGAGTTCTACATTTAATTTATGATAAATATGAATTGCATAATTCAATGAAAAGGAAAAATTTGATATCCTGGTTAATCTTGTTTTACAAGAAAATTTCATAGCATTTGATCAAAATATTTTTAAACAGATCAGAGGATTACCTCAGGTGGTCCTGCCAGTAATAGTTTAGCTAACCTATATTTACATTTTTTTGAAATTGATCATATTTTGATGAATCTTTCTTACTATACCGTTATATAGATGATATAATTATTTTTGGTAAAAATAGTGAATTCAATCCAAATATTATGTTCTACCCTGACAATCTCAACCTTCTTAAAACTAATTTTAACTCTAATATGGTTGAATTCCTAGATTTAGACTTGCATCTTATTGACAATAGATTTAAGTAATGACTGTAACATTTATGACAAAAGAGATTCTTTTAGTTTCCATGTAATTAAAATTCCTGTATGGAACAGCAATTTGCATCTATCAATTTACAGAAATATTGTTTTGAATTTTTTACTTAGGAATGATAACTTAACTACCAACAAAATAGATAAATTTAATAATATCAAGAAATTCTTCCAATGCTGCTTAGATCATGACTATCCTTTTAACTTCTTAAGAACATATATTCATCACAAATACATTAATCGTCTTGCTATTTCTGATTTCAAAACCACCATACAACAATAGGATTTCAAAGTCAGCATTTTAGTGGTTTTGCTGTGAAGATTCTGTTTTAACACTCTTCACACAGTTTATTTTTTAAACACCCTTCTTAAAAATCCTATAAAATGAAAAATTTCTACATTTTTAGCAACCAAACCAAATTTCTACATTTTGACAACCAACCAATTTTCTACATTTGTGACAACCAACCAAGTTATAGCCTACCAAATTTGAATGTAATCTTTCTTGGCGTCTTCCTTACAAGCTGGTATAAAGGATGCGTTTAAGTGCAATTTAGATTTTTATCACAACATATAAAAGCTTTCCATCGGTTTCAAGAGTGTTGGATCTCCTGGAATAAGCTTGTGAGCAGAAGTTTTAAAATCTTTTTGGAAGAATCCTTTTACTAGGTAATTCCTTTGATATTTTTCTGCTTAAACATTTTGGAAGAATTTTTTGCTTAATAGTAGTCGGTTGTTCTTTCATATTTCTATGAGATTTTTTATACTTTGGATTTTTATATTTTGGATTTTGTATACTTTAAATTTCTATTTATTTTATTTTGGTCTTTCCTACCAAGTTGCAAAGGGGGAAGGTTGGCGCCTTCAAACTAGTTTAACCCCACTTATTCGGTCCTAAGTCCGAAATTGCATTTCGACTCGCTAGCTTCTTATTTGTATTTCATTAGATTTGATCTTAATTTTTTTTCCCTGTTATGTTCTATTTTATATATAAATTTTTTCCATATATATATATATATATATATATATATATATATATATATATATATATATATAAATTAGAATATAGGTTTATAACAAAAGGTTTATAACAAAATAGTTATAAACCTAAGAATACTAGTCAAGAAAGTAAAAAGTATTAGCCACAGTAGTACTATAGCACACTTCTGGCCTTAGGAACCAGGATTGCAGGTTTAAACAAACTTTTGAGGCTCTAGCCAACCTTCACCTGTATTTGTTAATACTCTGGGCCATAGATAAGTTAAGGAATATCGAGAGAAGTTTAACTATTACAAATAAAACCACAATCTATTAATATAAAACGATAAATTACAGCTTATAATGATTACTAGTATATGTTAAAATCAATGATAAAAGCAATTAGATGAAAAAACTTACAACATAAGTACAACAATAACATATCAGTTACGCATAAAATTAGTAAATTATGATAAAATAACATTATGTCTATATATATACATTTAAAAACTCTAAATATTGCTTTAAAATTTATAGAAAATAAAAGTACAATCCAGACATATACAATTATTTTTAAATAAAATATATTATTATTAATTTATTTAATGCGCGCCATGTATCGATTAACTGTACATCTAATTAAAATTGCTTTTGTTATTACATAGTCATTTCACTGAGAACTAATAGAAATATAACTGTAAATACAATTAGGAGGGTATCCATGTTCAATACAATGATTAATAAAGGTATTAAAATTTAAATATATATTAGATTTATCACTAACTATATATATATAATACATTATTACGATAAATGTAATTAAAAATAATATTTCTATTTATAGATATCGATAAATCGAATTACAGTATGGCACTTTAAGAATGTTAAATATCTAAGAATGTTACTAAAAATCAATAATCTAATGAAATAAATCAGGATAATTAAAAATATCTCGATTTATACAAAAATCACGAGTATAAGGAATATGATTACCATTTAGAAATGTTCATAATAACCCCAATATTTTTATACGATCCAAAGATAAGGTATTCAATGTGTCAATTCTATATTCAATGGTTCAAATTCATATATCCATTTGCAAATTTTTTTAGTGTTATCTCAGACTATTTTGTATTCTTACATTTACTCTTAGAGATTCTTTAGATTTTTTTTAATTTATAAATTCGATCACAATTTTCATTAGTTCTAATTTAAGTTTCAAAAACATTCTTTTCCATTTAATTTTATTATAACACAGTTTGCACACGCTTGTTTGCAATAAGATTACGATTAGTTTATTACTTGGTCAAGTAATTATAATTTAACTGTATACGGTTTCAAATTTTTTTTTGTACATTATACTTTCTCTTTATTCCAAAAGTTAACAAATATAAATAATTTCTTTAACGATATGATAGAAATGATTATTTTGTTTAATGCCAAGTTGATAGCAGAACGATATAAAAGGGCAATTAAATTAAAACTTAACTTAAAGAAGAATTTAAAAAATCATTAAAAAGTAAGCAAAAAAAAAAAAAAAAAAAAAGAAAGCTCAATGAAGACATTTTAACAAAAGGTATTTCATCCAGTTAAAAAATATAATTATATGTCTATTACTATCATTCAGAATGCAATCTGAAACTGTAACTGTAACTGTATCCGTTCTGCGTGAGGATAAAATATATTACAAAAATGTTTCCACAAATACACCTTTTAATAAATGCGCTCTTTTTAGTTTACCAGCAATTAATTTTTTAAGTATTCATTTTTCATACATTTTCTTCAGAAACATTCATTTATTTTAAGAGGATGAATTTTCTAGTTTTTAAATTTGTTGACTTTCAAAGATTAAAGCGAGATTCCCTTAAATTGGAAACCTTGTAAGGACTCATGTTATCTGGCTACCTCCTGAGCCGTGGTGTTCCAAATGTATAGAAAAGAAAAATGTTTTGAAATTTAATGTCATTTGAATTGGAATATGCATAAAAAATGTTTTAAGAATATATTATTACTATAAAAAGTAATTTGAATTCCATTTTTGGCAAAAATGAAGATAAAAAGACATATTTTCAAAACCTTCTACTTCCGTAAAAAAAAATCTTTCGAAAAAAAAAATATTTTACTTGCATGTTGCTGAAAAATCTGTACATAGCCTTGACGATGACTTTTGAAAATTTCACATTATTTTAAGAAATAATAACTGTTCAAATAATAAAAAGTGTTTTTTGTTAAACTATCTCCACTCTGACATGTTAAAATATATATAAATCCCCTTCTAAATTATGTACTTCAAAAATATCAGTCCAGGTTTTGTACAGAAGATGCAGAGAAAGTATTTTTGAACCATCTTTCATAAAAGGATAATATTTTTAAAACATGTTATTCTTCGCTTTTTGCCAAAAAAGTTGCATTTAAATAACTTTTTACTGTAATAATATGCTTAAAACAGTTTTATATTAGTATTCAAATTCAATTAATACTAAATATCAAGAAATGAATTATTTATACGCTTTTTTCATAATTGTAACATAATCAGATAACTTAAAAAAATGGGGGCATGTGGGGATTTATATTTGTGAAGCACGTTTCATCATAGGTTCACTCATGCAAATATAGTTGTGCTTAAAAATGTTTAGAATTAAATTCAAATTTCTCTAATTAGCTAAATCTAATTTTATAATGAACTAAATTACGTTTTTCTAAATTCTGAAAATAGAAATTTATTAAAAAGATTTATTATTATTTTTTTATAATTCTTGAAGAAACAAAAATATTTTGAAGGCAGTTCAATTTTATGATTCTCAAACGCGTATTGGAAATTTAGAATAACTTCAGTTTTATTATGAAAATCTGGGAAGTTTTTTAAAATAAAAATACGTTTTCTAAGCATTAGCAAAGTATAAAAAACAAAATAATTAATTCACTTTTTTAAAGGATTATGATAATGAATAATATTACATATGTGAATATTAAATAGCAGAAGTGAACTATTTCAAAAATAAATATCTTCTTTTAGTTATTTAAATATATTTGCTAATACACCAACCACATGTAATTACTTCATCGCATTTTTTTCATTTTTAGAAGTTGAAGAACATATTTTTAATAAAAATGTACTTTACTGAAACATTAATCGAAATGTTCCTTTTCTTTTCCTTTGAAATCATCTTAATGAGTTATTTCGTTTTGCAATCCATCAATAATCCACATGCATATATCTTTAACTTAATTGCTTTCAACAGAAAAAGAATAAAACATATAATTGAAGTCAGATCTGTACAATAGATTTAAAAAAAGCAATCCAACAAAATCTACCAGATTCATTTCACAAAATCTATAAGTTGTTACTTAACTAGAATAATTGAACCTTTTATTCTTTTGGAATTTTTTAAAGAACGGCATGTCATAAGGCAAAGTTCTTCAGATTAGCCGTTATAAACTATACCATTTTCTCTAATAGATACTTAGAAATTGAAAGAATCAGAAAATAAAGTTTTAATCCTGTTAATAGAAGATTAAGAATCTTTCCTTTTTGATAGTTTAATTCCATTTCTCACTGAAAGAGAAATAATATTCGAAATGGGGAATAAACTTAATTAATTTTTTTATCTCTTTAGGTTTATGCAAATATAATAGCAGCATTTATTTAGACAAATCAAGTCATTGGTTTGAACATAATATTAACTTGCATTTAGTCTCTTTAAAATGAAGAATACTTGTATATGTGGGAAAAATAAACATTTATTCAACAATGCAAATAAACTTGTGTGTGTAAGAAACTTCTTTTCTTAAAAAAGTTCTTAAGTAAGAGATATATTTCACTATTTATACTTGAAAGCGTCATAGGATACATTCATGGAAATATTTCGAATTTTATTAATCTTAAAATACAACTGAATTAGGTTAGTGTTTGTAAGAAAAAACTCTAAAAATGTGATTCTTTTATTCATAATATTTATTTTTTTGAATTTTTAAAAATTTGAATTTGTAAATTTTTTGGAAAATAAAATTTTTAATATTTATTTTCAAACATTTTTATTCCCATTTTTGTTATTTTTAAGGGATAGAATCTATTCATTTTCTTTTCTTAATTTTTTTCTAGTTCCTTTAAAAGGAAATCAGGAAAAATTTATTTTTACTTACAATATTTATATTTCATTGCTATGTGTTGCAGCATTAAGTATTTGTTAATGTATTTAAGTAAGAAAATTTTTAAAACGTTATATCGAACAATTTTTTTAAATGAAATAACACAATTAAAATTATAACTATCGCAATAAACATATTGAAAACTTTAAAAAAAAGCTTACAAAAATAAATAGAGCTATAATTTTTTTAAAAAAAATAATCGGGCAACAAAACAACAATAATGTTCATTATAAAAACTCTAAAATGTTTGAGAAATATTCAAAAATTGCTAAGAGATAATCGTAATATGTGTGTTAAGCACCCCCCCCCTACACGTTAACGTAATAATGAAATTTATGCCTTAAAGAAAGTATTCACTTTCTATTTTAATTAATCGTCCTTGTTCAGTATTGAATAGGCTTAATATCTGATTATGTTAATTATTTTAATTTTTATTGTTGTCAAATTGATTCTCGTTTCTCATTTAACTGTAAAATACTACACAATTATCTACTGTAATTAGTTTGCTTGTCATTAATAAAATACAAAAATATATATAAGAATACATAAAGCAGCTACAAATAGGCCTGAAAATGTATAATTGGAATACAGTTTAAAAATTAAAGGAACAATCTTAACCTGAAAAAATAAATAACCAGAATTTTTTTTATTGCTGAATATGAGAAATCCTAGTAGAAAAAATTAATAATGGGCTCAGAAAATTAATTCGCGTGTTTCGGCTTATGACTACTTTTTTTATTAAGAGAACATAGTATGATTCAACTGACAAAATTCGGTTAAAAAATCCCATCTAATTTCATTAGCTTAAATTATTCTTTAGATATTTGTCTATAACCTCACAAAATGTGAAAGCTCTAAACTTAAAAAAAAAACGCAGAATTATGATAGCTTTTACATTAGTTTTTATTCATATCCCTATGACAAATCAAAACTTTAAAATTATTTATCTCAGAGAGACAAAATAACTAGTTTGTCTTCATTTAAAATGCTAAGGCTTTTTTTTTCTATTGTACCTAATGTTCTTTGAATTGTTTTTACCTTTTCTAATAGTACATGTAACAAAAGTTGGTATGCCTTTTTGAATCAAAGTAATACCTATTTTATTAAAAATATTTGAACTCAGAATTTATAATTTTTTAATAAATTTTCCAAGAAGTATTCATAAAAAGAAGTATTGTACAAATACCAATCATGTTATCACAAAACCCATACCAAATTTGTTATACATAGTTTGACGTACTTGTAAATCAAATTTCCTGCACGTACGTAAGTTTTTGTTGGAGAGGAGTAACATTTTAAAATCATTTTAAAAATTTTATGTTTTGTTCTTAAAAAATTAAATGGCTAGCTTGTTATGAAATTTTGAGCACAAAATCTGTTTTACAAAGTATATACATATAGGAAGCAACTAAAATTTTTTTGAAAACCCTTAAATTAAAAATTTTTTTGTAAATCGTACCAGTCTCCTTAAGTAAATGCATTTTGAGGCCACTAACCACTTCTTTATTGTTCTATATTATTAAGTGTAAAATGTCAAATTTTTAAAAAAAAATTAGAGAAGAGAAACACAAAAATAATTGAAAGGAAATTAAGAAAATAATTAAATATGTAATAAACAGAAATAAATATGTTATACAGGTGAAGTGTAATATTCCATACCAGAAATATATGCCAAGTTCATCTGAAAATAATGACCAAAAAGGAATAATATAGCAGACGTATATATATATATATATATACTAGCTGTTACCCGCCCGCTTCGCTGGGTATTTCATGATGTTTTATAAATTTTTACTGCTTATATATGTGTATAAATTATTGATATCTAAGTCCTAGCATTAAGAATTCGATTGTATTGAAAAATATACTTATACCTTTAACTGTCGCAAAAAAAGGGCAGAACTCATCTAATTTGTATTTTCTAAAAATCTCTAAAATTGAAGTATAGAATGATATTTGCTCTTTCGTAACCCAAAAACCAAGTGGATTCCCGCAAAACCAATTTTCGGTGGATCTCTACTCCGTAAATTGAACATGCAAGCCAAATTTCAAGTCTAAATCTAACAGGGAAAAAAAAGTTTTACTATCAATATCCCCGTAATCCCGTTGAGAGCCGTTTTCCAAAATAACCGCTCTTAGAGGATTTCAATTCAACAAAAGAAAAATGCAAACAAAATTTCATTATTATAGTCCTTGTAGCTCGAAAAAAGTAATTTTTCTGTCAATACGTCCCAGTAACCCCCTTAAGACTTGATTTGCTTAAAATACATTCTTAGTGGATCTCTATTCAACAAAAGAAACATGCTAAACAAATTTCAAGTACATGGGTCTAACAATTAAAAACATTAATTTTTTTCTGTAACTCCTCTTGACCCCTCGCAAACATCCTTAGGGGTCAATTTTCGTTTCACTCTTTGTTAGAGGAACTCTATTCCATGAAAGGAACATGCCTACCAATTTTCAAGCAGGATGATCAAATAGTTTAAAAATGGAAATATTTATCGATTACGCCTCTTAAACTCCCGAAATTAAACTTGGTAGTTGATATTCGCGAAACCCATTTTGTAGCGGTTCTCTACTTTACGAAAGGAATCTGCTTATCAAATTTCAAGACTGTACGTCTAACAGTTTAAAAATGGGGATAATTGTCTATAAGGCCACTTGAGCCCCCGCAACGCCACTTCTGGGTCTGTTTTCACAAAACCCATTTTGTAGGGGAATTGCACTCTATGAAAGGAATCTGCTTAGCAAAATTTAAAGACTGTGCGTCCAATTAATTAAAAATGCAAAAAATTATCAATAACGCCCCTTGAACCCCCGCAACGCCACCTAGGGGTCGATTTTCGCAAAACATATTTTGTAGTGTATTTCTATCCTATGAGAGGAATCTGCTTACCAAATTTCAAGACTGTGAGTCTAATGGTTTAAAAATAGAAATAATTATTTATATCTGCCCTTAACCCCCTGCAACACCCCTTGGGGTCAATTTTCTCCAAACCCGTTTTGTAGCGGATATTTACTCCATGAAAGAAACATTTCTACCAATTTTCAAGCAGCTAGGTCAAGTAGTTTAAAAACGAAAATATTTATCTATTACGCCACTTAATCCCCTGCAACGCCACTTAGATGACTGTTTTCACAAAACTTTCTTATAGCTGATCTCTACTCTATGAAAGAAATCTATTTATCAAATATAAAGACTGCGTCTAATAGTTTAAAAATGGAAATAATTATCTATAACGCCCCTTAAGTCCCGCAACGCCACTTGGGGGGCAATTTCCACGAAACCCATTTTGTAGCGTATCTCTACCCTATGAATAGGAATCTGCTTACTAAGTTTCAAGACTATACGTCTAGTAACTTAAAAATCAGAATTTATAACGCCCCTTAAACCCTCCGCCCCCACAACACCCCTTGTGGGTCAATTTTCCCAAAACCCATTTTGTAGCGGATATATACTCCAGGAAAGAAACTTACCTACCAATTTTCAAACAGGTAAGTGAAGTAGTTTAAAAACGGATATATTTATCTATTACGCCCCTTAATCCCCCACAACGCTACTTAGAAGTCTCTTTTCACAAAACCTGTTTTGTAACTGATCATTATTCTACGAAAGGAATCTATTTATCAAATTTAAAGACAGTGCGTCAAATAGTTTAAAAATTGAAATAATTATCTATAACGCCCCCTAAGCCCCTGCAACGCCACTTGGGGGTCGATTTTCCCCAAACTCATTTTGTAGCGGATCTCTACTCTCTGAAAGGAATCTGCTTACCCAATTTCAAGATTGTACATCAAGTAGTTTAAACATGGAAACAATTATTTATAACGCCCCTTGCGTTTCGAATTTCGGAAATTCCTTTCTTAGCTGACGTCTACTCTATGAAAGGAACATGTCTACCAAATTTCAAGTCTGTAGGTTGAATAGTTCCGGAGATATCGTGATTAGTCAGTCAGTCAGTCAGTCAGTGAGTGAGTCGCTTTTCTCCTTTATATATATAGATATATAGCTAAGTAATTTTGTAATAATATATTTTATTAAAAATTAATCGTTTATGTCTGGATAGTATTTTTATTTTCTATAAATTTTTAAAATAAAATATAGAAATTTTAAAAGTATATATATATATATAGTAATATTGCTACTTTATCAATACATAATAATTATATGCGTTACTGTTATTGTCCATAAGAAGCGAATATGTATTCACATGGTAAGTCTATTAGTTCGGCTTTGATTTTAAATATTTTAGTAATTATTAAAGGCTATAACATTATAGTATTACATTAATAGATTATGGTTTTATCTATAATATAGTTAAACTTCTCTAGAAATTTATTGCTTTACCTATGGCCCAGAATACTGGCAAATTCAGGTGAAGGTTGGCTGGCCAAAAAACTTTGTTTAAACCTGCATTCCTAGTTCCTAAGGCTGGGAGTTTGCTTTTAGTATTTCTGTGGCTAAATCTTTTCTATTATGACGATAGTTATCTTAGGTATATAACTAATTTTAGTATATTTTTGAAATGTATATATATATATATAATTAACCTTCAGAAAATAAATAATTTTTTTGAAAAAAAAAATGTTTTTCGACATGAATTTTTTTTTATGCTGTATGCCTCATTTTTTGTTTTTGTTAATGATTCAGATTGCCTTTAGTGGGGATAATAGGATAAGGTGGTGGTAACCTTTTGAGAAAGGAGGATTTTTGAAATGTAGAAAGTAAGGTAGATAGAAAAAGTCACGTGTTTGGCGCCTTTGAATTTTGATAGTTGTCAAGAAAAGAAAGGACTCCTTGGATGATTTTTGAACTTCATCTGTTCATTATAGGAATATTCCTTTCCTATCTTTTGATGTTGCAAACATTAACAGTATATCCTGCTTTTAATAATATTAAAGTTATATTTCGGGATATTTTATGATACACTGAAATACGTTTAACAAGAAAAAGTTTAAGACATTACAGCAGTCCCGACAAACTACTTTAAGTAATTCATCCATTTTTTTCTCTAAACACGAAACGGAGATAATTTAACATGAAAAGATTACCCTTCTAGGAATGAACAATATACGGAAAACACTAGCCACTTAGTGAAATGTTTGAGAAAGTTTCTGTATTATTGGATTGTCCTAATGTAACATCAGAAGAATTCGATGCAATAGATGAGAAGATGTTTGTATAGCTTCAATTATAGAAAATACATTTTGGGTTTAGTTCAAAACTAAAAAAATATCATTGTGGCAGTTTTCGAAGACGAAAATGAAATGAAGAATGCAGCTCCTGCCCCCACTTCATCCGAAATAAGGAATATCATAAAAAGTACGAGCTGTTATTTAGACACATTTATTCGAATGATGAGATGAATAACAAAATGGACGACATCTAACACTTTGTTGAAAATTCGATGCTAAAAAAGACAATATAAAGAAAAATGTCAGATTATTTTCCTAAAATTAAAAAAATGTTTTGTTTTTCAAATGCTTGAAAATTTTGTATTAAATTTCCTTTTCTTGAGAATGCTTTTGTTTCATTGATTTTTAATTAATATACATACATATACATATTTATGTATATAAAATGTACTTTAATAAACTGCAATTTGTTAAATATATATCCCCCACTATTTTGCAATACCTTTTAACGCATAATTACTTTAACACAAAAAAATATACTTCAGTCTCCTCAGTTACAAGTTAAGCGATTTTCACTGAATTTTTCACTGAATTCAGAAATTTATTATTCTAAATTGCTTACAGCTGAATAATACTTTATTTATAAACAAATACAATACAAAATTTTTTTAAAAGGAGAAATTCTACTGATATTACCGAGAAAAATAAATTTAAAAAACATCTATATTTTATGAAAAACGATTGAAATTTATAAGATAAATATAACTTCTGCTTCATTTCTTGTACATTGATAAGTTTTTAAATAATTTTTCTGAAAAGTAAACAATAAACTATATTAAAAATCTTTTGACATTTATACATACTGTAATTTTGAGAGTTGAAAACTACTAAAAGAAAGAGAGAGTTTTTCCATAATTATAAAACATATTTATAATTTTCACCACAAAAATATTTCTTCAACATAACTTATTTTGCAGATATTAATTAAGAATATTTGTGTTTCTGCTATAATACACTCATGTCCATAAATTAAGGATAATGAAGTTCAGGCAAAGAAAGAGACAGAAGATAAACAAATTTGACTTATTTGTTAAGTCTATTTATTAAACAAAAGGTAAAGAACAAAACAGATGCTATATGTTTGACATAATTAATAAAAATTGCGATTTTTACTCCCTGGAGCAAATTTTTTAAAAGAACCTATTTACAAAAAACAGTATAACATGGTTAGTATGATGGTTAATACGGAGTATGTCTCCCGGACGATGCAATACAGGCCTTACAACGCCTACGCATGCTGAGTATCAAATTATCAATCTGATCTTGGGGAATATTACACCACTCATCAAGCAATGCCCTTCGAAGTTCCGGTAGACAGGTGGGAGGGAGTTGACGGGCTGCAATTCGTCGACCAAGCATATCCCACACATGCTCTATTGGATTCAAGTCCCGTGAGTAAGATGGCCAATCCATACGGGTGATATCCTCCGATTGACGGCATTCGTCTAATGCAATGTTTGCACGGTGAGGACGGACGTTGTCATCCATAAACAGAAATTCAGCACCCATGGAGCCCCGAAACAAACGTACATGTTGTTCCAGAATGACATCCCGATAGATGTGGCCTGTCATCGTTACACTCTGAACATGCAGGTCAGTTCTGGAACCAAGAATAATTCCTCTGCAAACGAGCCATCCTGCACCACCGTAACGGTGTCGTTTAATGGTGTTCTCTGGGTGGTAACGGGTACCTGGCGCTCTCCCTATGAAAGTCTGGAGAGAATCAGACTGCAAACTAAACCTGGACTCGTCGGAAAACATCACACAAGACCACTGTTGCGGTGTCTACAATGCATGCTCTCTACTCCGGGTTAATCGCTGGCGACAGTGAGTTGCGGTAAGGGGAACACATCTGACAGGCCTACGAGCATATAGACCAATATGCCCTAAGCGTCTGTATACGGTCTGTCTTGAAACTATCGTACCGGTAGCTGAAGAGAGCTGACGAGATAGGTCTGATGCTGTGCTCCGTCTGTTTCTTTTGGCAGTAACTGAAAAATACCTGTCCTCATTCGGCGTTGTAACTAGGAGGTGACCTGTGCTGTAACATCTACTCACATTACCATCATCTTGGAATCGTTGCCAAAGCCTGGAGATGACACTCTGGGCGATTCCAAGTTCTTCGGATACTTCTAGCTGGGTACGTCCACATTCCAGTCGTCCGATAATTCTACCACTTAAAAAATCATTCCAAATGCGTCCTTTGTGCCATAACGATGCGGTTATTGCACTGAAAGGCTTTTAAAGCGCTTGTGAACAATTTTACTTCTTTGCCACCATTCCTTATATACCCCTCTCTTACACTCTCGTCATTGTGACGTACTATTTGCGCCCTCTGGTGGTTTCCTGTAATTTGCATATTCTTCTTCAAGATGTGTGTGATAATTCTACAGGTGAATTTTTTATTTTAGAGTTCAATTTCTCTGTGATTCTGAATTATCCTTAATTTATGGACATGAGTGTACTTTTTTTTGTGATCAGTGATTGGTTTATTTCTTATTAAAATTTTTTATTGGTTTATTTTTCACAAAATCTTATATGTTTTCATTTTTTCAAATATTTTGTGGATAAAAATATGTTTTCTGCCTAGTAATAAAAAAAATAAAAGAACTTTGGGACATCAAAGCTTATAACCATACAGTTTAATAATAATACTGAACTTATTATATATATATAATTAGTTTTTTGGGCTCTGTGATGGATTTGATTTTTCTCATTTGGAATGTTTCATATTTTCTATAATCATAAATATTTGTAAAGGTATTTATGATAGACACGTGCGAACGATCATAGTGTTATTCTTGTTTGATTTGTAACAATCCTAACTTTTTAAAACTAAATTATTTTTTGAGTCTTCCTCAACACAATATAAAAAAATGCATCAAAGAAAATATAGATTCTAAAATATAAAATCAAAAATGAATGTAACGCATCTTTAAATCAAATCTGAAAATGAAATGCTCCAAGATTAGTAAATAAAAGGAACAGGCAGAAAAATCAGTTCCTGTTTCGTTCAAAATTGGTTCCAGGACATTTATCCCAACAAGTACTACAAAAATCATCTTTTTCGATTTAAAAATAAGGCAATTAGAAAAATAATAAGTTATTGAGTATAATTTCTTGATTTTTAGTAGAAAAAAATAGCATGTTCTCCAAAAACTTCTTTTTTTTAAAGTTTTGTAAAACTTATTGCAAAGCTCATGGAGGATCAGAATAAATATATAGATGGACATTTACAATAACAACACAAATTTGAAGAACCAAGAAATCTACTTAATGGACGAAGATTTAATTAACAGAATTTAATTAGATTAACCATTTAATTAAATTATAAACAATACGGTGAGCAGACGCTAGTGAATAGCTAAAAACTTTATGAAAATTTTGGTGGAAATTGGATTAGCTCCTTTTGTTTCTGAGTTTTCTGTACAAAAGTTTCAAGAACTCTAAATAAATGATTAGTTAAAGGGAATGTAGAAATACACAATTGTACGATACATATTTTTATATGTTATAAAATAAAAACAGCATATTATATTTTTTTAAAAAAACTAATTGCTTTTGAAACAAATATGGAATGAATTAAACTATAATGTAGAAAAATAGAACAAATTAAAAAAACAATTATTTTTAAAAATTTGCAAACTTTTCATCTTGTTGGTTTTGTTAGAACATTATCAACTACATTGAGAAGTTTTAACACTAAGTTCAAAAACTAAAACAAAGAAATAATTGAAAAATATGACTTTTTAAATTTTTTTGAATTTTTATTCACTTATGTTTTTTAACAGTCACGTCTTGTTGGTAGCAGGGCGTTACCTAGATTTATCGTATATTCCAATTCTAAAAATAATTAATTAAATACATTCATTTTCCCTAAGAACGTTCAACCATTACGTCACTTAAAGAATTATCTCATTATGTGGCAGCAGGTCTTCTATGACAAGTCATTACTAATAATAGAAGTAATTGAGACAGAAAGGTAACAAAAAGAATTGTCGTTCATAACTATTTTTATTTTAATTCGCAACACTTGCAAAAGTTTCTAAATTTTTAAATATTTTAGAAATACGAGTTATCATATTGTTATAGTAGCAACACTTCCTGAATAATTTGTAGAGAAGTAAGAACAATTTTTTAAACGTAAAACATTAATGACATTGGTTGAGTGGTGGTGTATCGTGCTTCCACGCCAAAGGTCCGGGGTTCAATTCCCGGGCTTTGAAAGGTCGACTCAGACTTTCATCCCTTCAGTGGGTTGATAAATGAGTACCAAGCTTACTTCGGAACTGAACCTGGAGATTTCCTTGGGGGTTTCGCTTTAAACTAACCACTTGACCGAAACATCTGCACATGCCCTCCTGCGCCCAAGGTCACGTAAACTGAAATAAGCACACAAGGCCTTCATGGACTTTTGTGCCATTGAGTTCAGTTCTGTACATTAAGAATAACTCTTGGATATTATAGAAAATAGAATTCTGAACAATTATATAGTAAATACTTATTTGATTTTGAAAGCAATTGATAAAAAAATAGAAAGAATATAATAGATAAAAATAGAATAAATAATCATTTCTAGATAAAAAAAAAAACCTCATTATATTTTTAGTATCTACGACGAATTTTTTATATTTTATTTTAAATAAATAACATTGGGCAACAAAAAAGAAAAAAAATTTGTCTCAGAAAGAAAAATATGTGATTCTGATAGCATTTCTTCTCCTGAATTCAAATATGATATAGATTTTTCTTCATCACGCAAGGTTTTCGAGAGACATGCATTTATAATTTGAAACACTTTAATATTTTCTACATCCTTAAGTACACAATATTCGAACATTCGGACTCATCTAGAAATTAAGAAATCACAATTTTATTTTATAATTCGCCTGTGGAGTATCCCTCTTGATGGTCCAACAATAATCGGCCAGCATATTAGCATTCCATTTGCCTTGATATCTCTTTTCTATCGCTGAAATCTCCTGATAATTAAAAAAGTTTGGTAGAGGGCAAGGAAAAATGCTTCTTCTTGAAATCATGTAGAATTTAGCTAGGGATATAGAAGATAATTAGTCAATAAATTATGTGGTTGAAAATTATGATGAGGTTATTCAAGTAAATAGTAAATCCGATAGAAGATATAATATAAATTAGTAAAACAATGTGTATTTAATTTTTTAAACTTAAATGCTTTAATTTAACTAAACTTGACTCTTTGTGATTTCATATGTTGAGTTAATTTTAAGTTTAATATTATACTACCACATTTTAAATAAATTATAATACCTAATATATTTTGTTACTTAAATTTCACAGTTAGGAAAATATGAAACAATTTTAAATGATGTTTTTATGATTCGAAACATAAAAGTGAATAAATTTTTCTTAACGATGTTTTGAAAAAAGTGTTACATTTCTTTTAGAGAGAAACAAATCAAGGATTATTAATCTGATTAATTTTATTTATATACCAATGATTATTAATCTCTCTATTTATATACATATAGTCTCAAAAATTCGAATATAATCTTAGATGCGAAAATTTTCTTAGAATTCTTATTCTCATTCTGAAGAGAGTAAGCAGAATTACGACCTTGATATGATAAAGATAAATAAATATATAGAGATGATAAAAACAGAAATTGGTGCGCAAAACTTTATAACAAAAGAATACACAAAAATTAAGAACGAATTGTTACATGCATTATAATACTCGAAATCAGATTTGAATTTCAGTCATATATGGAATAAATATGATGTTTTTGCATTGTGAGCCTTCAAATGCATACACATTAATGAATATTACGATTATTATAAGTTATTTGGGGAGAATATACCTAATAAATTATGTTTTTATCAGAATGTTTAGTCAAAATTTTATGTATGATTTCTAGAATTTAAAATAATTGGTGCTGTATAATTCATGAAGGTACTGCTAATAGTCATTCTACGATAATATTTTTTTTAAATGACAGATATTTTACATTTTAAATAAGAATCTTTAAGTTCGGAAAATTATTAAAAAATAAGAATATCTTGTTAAAGTCACTTATATTAATGCATGGGCTGAAATTATTAAGAAAATATTTTTGTTCAGTAAAATCATTTAGTAATTATAGACAGTAGAAGTATTAAATAGGACATTATTAAAAAACAAATTTCTTACATAAATTATTTTGAAACATAATTTTAAAGTATTTTTATTTCTGACAAATCAGTATTAAGACACGACTTTAATTTTTAGCGCGCTTTTCACGTAGTGGAACAAAGGCGCTACTAGGACGCAAATTTCGTCATCGTCTTCTTTCCATATTTTGTCGTACCTTTTTCTCAGCCAATAAGCAACCAATTGACCTCGGGTTTTCGGCATTTGGTCGCATTTGTGCCCTAGATGGGCAAATTTAAATTTCCCCATAGTTTTCTCGAATTTTCCTACAAATTTTCCTGAATTTCGCTAGTTTATAACAAAATTTTCTCAAATTTTACCTAGTAAATTTATTGTTTGCGAAAAGTTTTTTTTAAAAAAAATCTACCTGCATTTTGGAGGAAATCTTCACAAAAATGATGAAATCGTCACAAAAAAGTTAAGCGTTTTACAGTACTACTTTCTGTTAGCAAAAAGTTCATTAGTTGCATTATTGTAAAATACAGCTTTTGAAAACGTGCTAAAATTACTTGGCCATGCCAATGATTGATATCTTGTTTTAATTTGTACGAACATTAATTAAAAAAAATTCATTAATTACAAAAACTATTTTTAAACTAGTGATCTTTAATCGTAAAGATTGTAAAAAATATTAATTATAGAGCATAAAATACTAAAAATAATTCATAGGCAGATGCCTTTTTTAACTTAATCACTTAAAAAAATAAATAAAATCTTCCAATTAAACGTAGAATGTTTGAATAAAACATACAAATTACTCACATTCTTTTGTTACATTCATTTTGAAAAAATATATTTGTCACTGATTAACCTCATTAAAAGAAGAAATTCATGTTACCCCAAATTTTTAAAGGTAAAAAAAAAAAAAAAAAAAAAATCCTTGGCATATAAAATCTGAAGCACAATCATTAAATGTCAACCCCTCCCCCCCGAAAAAAAAACAGTTATAGTTTCTAAAGTAGTACAATAAATTATAATTTTATTAAAGAACGAAAACTGATTTCTATAAGATTATTTCAAATAAAAAAAATATGCGTAATTACATATTAATTAATTAAAAATGTACAAATTAAAGTACTTACACCATTAATCATTTTAAGGTCACACATAACATCTAGATTTAACATGAAATTTAATCTTTAGACTTATTTTTTTCAGTAAATATAACCATTTCTTTTTTGCCTTGTTTAAAATAATTATTCTATGGGAAAGATGGAAGAAAAAAGAAATTATTAATTTATATAGTTTAAAATAGTTGACACATACATTTACATTATTGTAAAATTTGAAATGCAAATATATATAAAAATTTTTTAGAGTCAGAAAGGCACTGAGAAATTATTTCTTTTGGTGCAATTAATATAACGCCAGATGGTGTAAGGATAATTGTTCATCCATATTATATGACAACCCTATAGAAGTTTAGAATAAGACGGAAAAAAATTGCTTCGTGTTTTCTGTGTGTATGGCAGAGTATTCCCTAGATTAAAGCTGTAGTAATATTAGACACTAAAGGAGTCGCTGATTTTAAATATGCATTAACTCTCCAATGGATGACTTTTAAAAATATAGTAGAATATTTTTTGCGAATTAATTTTATTTAATTGGGAATAGAAACACACACACACGTACACCCACCCCACACATTTACATATTTGCATATTTTATAATATATTTGCTTAAACAAATCGTTTACTATTGACTGTTTAATTCAGGATTTTTTTCCGACATAAATTTGTAAAATATAATTTGTGAAAAAAAATAATTTCATAGCTTGAGTTTTTTCTTGATTTTTGTAAATATGCTTGCCTAATTTGCCACTTTTTGAAGTAGTGTTTGTTTAAAAATAGGTCCATTGATTAAAACTGAAGTTGTCACTTATTTATCAAGAAATTTATGAAGAAAAGTTAATAATATACATCAAGGAAATTGACACTTGAAGAGCACTTAAATTTCGTCACTTGAAAAAGCAGTTTATCAGGATAAACCTAAATATAGTATTCGGAGAAAGACAATTCATTTTTCAAAAATGCATTATTCTGATTTTAATGTTAAAAAATCATTATATAGCTAAAATCTTTTTTAACACATTCTATTTGTAGTTATTTTATTTAAAAATGTTAAAGATGTGCAAAAAAATTGTTTTACTGTGTAATAGGATTTTAATTGCATTTGATTCTATCAATATTAAAAGTCCATAATGCTTCAATAATATTTATGAAGTTATTTATTAGGACGTTCCAAAAGTGGGTCGTCATTTTTTTCTTGCAGAAACTTTATTGTTGAAAAAAATTCATCATTACATCTGGATGCAGGTATCTATTTATTAGTATCTAACGTCATTTAACAATCTATAAACTAACCATCTTATCGGTGGGGCTCATTCTTTATTTTGCTAAGTTATCTAATAATAATTTTTAAATTCTAATATTATTCTAGTAAGTCAAAGCGACATGCACGGCTTTATTGTTTAGTTTTTTGATGAAGCGATGAAAACACATACACATTACATGGGCGATTAGAGACAGAGAGATGTGCGGTACAAGTAATAAAATACCAAATTAAATTACATCTGCGCAAGCACCCGTTGCTGGGGGCTTATTCAGCGAAAAGGATTTCTTCTTCGGTGTTATCAAAACAGTCCCCGTTAACATTAAGGTATTTTTCGAGGCCTGCAATCAATTTGAAGTAATAAAACTTGATGCCCAGTGATGCAAGGAATCATCGGGGGGGGGGGCTTTCAATACTTTTCTATTTCTGGATGTGGAGGGATATCCACTTCAACCTGCATTATCCCAATTCTGCCTTCTTTCACTAAACATGCAACACCAGAGACTAACCATTTCGCGAGACATGGCCTCTTTACCATACACGGTTTGTAATCAATCATGGGTGATGAACATAGTAGTCCCGAGTGTCCATTTCTACGACATAATAGACTGATGACTACGTTGTTAGTACACGCCTATCTACAATCGCGATTTTTACTTGAAAAACATCGGACACGCCGGTCTGCTGCTACTTCGTTTCATCTGTGCTCTGGGCACTCGACATTCATCTTATTCCGATGCTTCTTCCGTCGATGAACTAGCATTATATGAGGTGTTTTATGAAGATTGTTTATATTCATCTGGTATAGCATCTTCTCTTTATTTCCGAACGTTCCTCGTATATCATTTCACCATTTTATAGAAACCTTTTATTATACCAGTCATACAGAAGGTCATTCACACTTTATGGAAACGATTTTGAAAGTTAATTTTTTGAAACAATTATCGTATTTTTTGTGAACATTTGCTTCTATCTTATAGCCATGATTCTTAAGAATAGCTGCTCTAGCTCGTGTTTTTCATGAAATAAACTTTTTCTTAGTACTGTCATACAAATTTTACTCCATTCCTCTAGAACAAGAAGAGTAGAGTAAAATTTGCATGAGAATACTAAGAAAAAAATTATTTTCATGAAAACTTCGAGCTTGAGCAATTGTCAAGAATCCTGACTTTCAAATAAAAGTAAATTTCTACAAAAAGTGCGGCAATTATTTATAAAAAATAACTATCAAATTCATTTCCTTATAGTGCGCCCGACCTTCCTGTGTAAATCCCGTAACAAAGAATATTTTTTCATATTTACATTCATATGAAAAAATAATCAATTTTATAAAACCACAACAATATATTCAATCAATATTAATATTACAATTACAAATATGAATTAAGCATTTCTGCTTTCACTCTTTTAAATATTGCTGAAATTATCAAACTGTCATATAAAGAGATAAAAAAATGAAAAAAAAATGTTAATTTGGGATTGTAAGAGTTTTAAAATTCAAGCAATTTCTTATAAAATTATTGAAAAGATTCATCTTATGAAAGCAAGATTAACTTTAATTGAAAGGAATCGTCTGGATTAACCACTTTTTTGTAGTTATTGGGACAAAAAAATTTGAAGAGAAAATTTTCGAATTATTTAGCGAACTTTACCTAATATTCATTAAGATATATCTAAATTAAATATAATTAATATTACAGTCGTTTATTTTTTTTCATACACATATTTTAAACTCATAAAATCTTAAAAGAAGTTTTAATCCACAATTACATTTAATATTTTAAGTTTTTTTTGACATAATATTTTAAATAAAAAAAAACATAATTACTTCAAAATTCTTTCTCTTTTTCAGTTAATATTTTTCTTCTTAATAATTCAAATTTTGATATTGAAATGCAGTAAAAAATGTTTAGTAAAAAATGAAACAATAACAAAGAGTGAAATGGAAATGGAGTGCGTAAAAAAAAAGTACACAATAAAAATTAGAAGAAACCCAAAACTTGTTAGAAAATAAAAAATAAGTATATAAAATCCTGTAATAGGTAATAACAGTATAAAAGAATTCTGCATAGTTGGTAAAAAATAATGATTAAAAGAAATTCCAAAGCTTTCAAACAAAATTATGTTAACTTCGAAGAAACATCATTTTTGAATATTGCATCCTAAAGACATTGTTCTTTTCAAAAATTGATTATTAATCTAGTTTGTTATTCTTTATTTTGATGAATTTAAAAAAAAATTGGATTTCCATTCACTTTTTTCCAAAACTTAAATAAAATACAAACATTTTAACAGCATTATGAAATTCTAAGTTCTTTATCGCAAACAAGTGAGTGTAAATAAATTAAAAAGATAAAATATTCCTAGATCATAAAAAAGTTACTTTTCGAAACAATTGGATTTAAAAGCCTGCCGGCTAAGAAATTGATTTGAAACGTAAAATAAATACAGGAAAAGTTCCCGAAAAGATAAAATTTCTCATCAAATCATCCTAAATTGATTTTACTACATTGTAAAGCTTTGCTGTCACTTTCGATCATCCTAGAGGATTTTCGACTTTATTTATAACGAAGAGTTCCTAACGCTTTTTGATGCAGATTAAAATATAACTTTCTGGAAAAACTGTAATTGGATTTTCAAGTATTTCGATGCGATTTGTTTAGTTATGAAAGTAATATATTTATGAGTTAATCATTTGGGGACGACTTGGCGAGTAACTAGGCGACTTGGTTGAAACGGGATTGCACAATAACAATTTATTTCACTAATTCATGAATAAAAATTAGGAGAAAATTAGCAAAAGTGCTTGCTGAATTTCTTAATATTCAGACTGAGATGAGTTCGTGTAACCACTTAAAAATTTGAAAAAACTTATTGTTATGGATCACATATGCCTTCTCTAACCAAGAGTTGGCGAAATAATGTGCATCCCATCATACAAGATGTGACACGAAAAACACGAAACTGCGTGCGTAGCTTGAAAAAAGAGTGGAGTTGGCTACAGATGTCACGGTATGGCCATCCTCTATTCATGTGGTCAGTTTCGCCTTAATCAATCACGCCAGTTGAGAGTACTGCGTCATTGAGTGAACACATTCAAATATATTCTACCGCAAAAATATCGAGAATCAACATCAAGTTTCTTGTGAAACTTAAGGAATAAGCCCGAAAATATTTCAAGTACTAACCGAGGCTTATGAAGATGAAACTTTGTCTCGTGCACATGTGTTTGAATGGTATAAGAGTTTTTCATGGGGAAGAGTCAGTGTGGGAGATGATGAACCTGCTGGGCGTCCTAGGTCAGCAATTACAGATCAAAACATTACCTAAATTCGTGATATGAGTAAATTCTCACTCCCGTCAGTGGTTAGACTGGTAATCCACACATTTAGATTGAAGTACTAAAAAGAATTCATGAAAAATTAGGAAAAAGAGGCCAGAATCGGGGAATGATTGATGGCTGTTGCACCAAGACAATGTACCCGCTTAAACGGCCCTAACTGTCAAGCTGTTTCTGACCAGCAAAAACAATACAGTTATGGGGCGTCCTCCTTATTCACCTGATTTGGACCCATGCGCCTTTTTTATATTTCATACAGTTAAATCTTACTTAAAGGGAACCCATTTTACCTCATTTGAAGAGGTTCAGGTAAAAACAAAGGATCTCTTGAAGGGCCTTCCAAAAACCTTGTTCCAGAACTGTAACCAACAATGGCAGCACCGAATGCAGAAGTGTGGGAATGATGAAGGAAACTACTTTGAAGGTGATACTGTCACGGAGAACTGATTCTGTACGTACAATGATTTATTGAACCAGTCTCGTTCTTTTGTGTCACATCTCGTATACAGCAGGTTTTTTTCTGGTCACGACAAGAGTTATAAATGTGTAACGAGCTCTATTCGTGATTCTTACTAATTCTTTATGGTAAATACTTAATATGATGCTATATGATTACAAAACTTATTTCTGTATGGGTACCTCGATTTATTTTAATGAGGACTGCTATTTAAAATCAAGTGTAGAGGAAGTAGGGAAATGACAATTGTTATCATACAGATCCTAAGAAGTTAAAGTGTTTATATTGAAAATCCTTGGGGTATTTGTTGAAAATATCCGACAGGTAAATCCAAGACTAGCAATATTTTAGAGGATATTTCATTTTTATTTAGACCGTTATTTAACCTGATGGTCTCCCATACCTTAGGTCGAATTTAGATACTGATTAGATAGTCCTATTAAAGTACATACTTTAAGAAAATGTCTCATTTTTTAATGAACTCTCACACTTCAGTAGATGAGAGTTCGCGACAAAAGAAATGAAAATGATTTTGGGGTCAGTGGTCTCGCTTTTTTAACTCTCTTCAAAAATTGAATAAGTTTCGCCTTCAAAGAAAGACACATGGTGTAGAATAATTTATATTAGACTTATACGAGCTTACCCTCCAGCCACTGGTCCTTTGTCTCTCCTCACGGGGTGAAATTTGATATCAGAGCCCAGTGATTTCGCTCGAGAGCTTCATCTCGTTTCTCACACTCCTTACCCACTTAAGGTCAAAGGCTCACTTCTACCACAATGTGTATGTGGAAATTGTCTTCTGGCAATTTCCCTAGAGGAACTGAGTGTCCTTTGGGCTCCCTTCGAAAAATAATTGGATAATTTAAAGGAAGTTGTTTTGGCAAGTTAAGTCCGCAACAATTTCCAGTCATTTTTAAACATAAAAAATTGAAAAAAAAAAAACTAATTGGATAATTTTTACAATAATAATTTAAGATTTGCTATGCAAAAAGTTTTAAAAAGAAATTCTTTACTACATCAAAATACAAATTAGAGCTCAATAGGACAAATTAGTCAATGTTTTTTTATATATACTCTGTGAGTATATATATATATATATATATATATATAATATATATATATACTCTGCGTTTTTGAAAACATATTCCTTCGACACACACACACACACACACACACACCACACACACACACACACACACACACACACACACACACCACACACACACACACACACACACACACACACACACACACACACACACACACATTACTTCTTTAAGATATATCTCTCAGTTTAATAAAGTAAAAACAGTATTTTAGAAAAAAGAATTTCTCATCTATTCTTTTAAATATACTGAAGTACTATAAATAATTCATACAGAATGTTTTGAGTCTAATTGCATTTTGTTCGAAGACAGATATATTGATAATATATCCCAATGGGCTGTTCTATTTCATCTGTTATTTGCATATTAAAAACTCAGCGTGTAACTAATTGATTACATATAGAAGTAATAGTTTCTTTTCTCTTATTCTAATTTACTTGGGGTAAAAAGTCATTAGGGAATGTTCTTCAAACAAAGGATTAATAGTTACATCATTTTTCTTTCTCTTTTTAACGTACCTGGGGAAATAAGAAAATTAAATTCCAACATTATTCCTAAAAAAATAGACGAAAGTTTTTCAGATATATAATATTTTTTTTAAAAACATTTCCTGAAACAAAATATTAGTGGAAGAATCAGAAAAATATTAATTTTTTTACATACTTGATGCTTAGACATAATTATATTATCAAAATAATTACATAATTAGAATTCTAATTTTATTATCACCCAAGCTGAAAATTTGGTGATAGTTTTGTTAAAAAAAGAAAAGATGCTAATTTCTATGAAGGTCTGGTTAAAAGAAGCTGATGGAATAAAATGGACAAGATAACAGCTTTTTAGAAATATTGTCTTCCCTCAGATAACACGCGTAATAGAAGAGATGAAACGTGTTTTGCAAAATGCTACCGATCGAGACAGTTATAGCAGTTAAACAATTTTATAAGGGGAATAATGATTGCACTAAAGAGGACAGTGGTTAACACCTAAGTAAACGTGTTTACGGTGCACCATTTGTGGAAAAGATGATTGGAACAAGGATTTGCGGCACGTTTAAGGAGTGCCAGTGCCGAAGAGACGTCAGCAAGCGTGGATAGGCGTAGCATGAACTATCAATGATGATCCCACAAGCCATTTTAACCACTAATTTGCTGTATATGCCGATGATAGTCATATATCGATCAAAATTATTACTCGTCGATTGGTTGCTAGTGGCCTGCATTCATGGAGTCTATTAAAAATACTACTATTGACTCCACATTACAGACGGTGTCATTTGCATTTACTGTTTTACTTCACAAGGGACCGGGCTGCGAACAGCAGCCCTCCGCTCTCTATCTTGATCTATCTGATAACAGGTGTTAATATCTTGGTTGGTGAAGAGAAGGTGTGGCTTCAGGCGGAAGGGACCAATGGGGTGACGCGCACTATTGCTTCGGTTCTGGTTTCCTAATAGTTGTTGGAAGTTAGCTATTGGAACTTAGCTGCCCTTTTCAGAAACTCGGTGGTTAAGTATCTGGGCTTAGACTTAGATAACCGACTAAAATTCAAGAAACATATCGACTATCTCGCAGAAAAATTCTGGGGAAGAATTCATTTAGCTATCTCCCTCTTTGGGAGAAAGTCTCCTCTATCCCTGGAAAATAAAGTTATTCTTTACAAGCAAATTTTGCGCCCAGTGATTACCTATGCCTCCCCTATCTGAGGGGCTGCAGCCACATGGAAAAAATCCAAGTTGTACAAAATAAAATACTTCGCATCATGACAAACGCAACTTGGTATGTTAGAAATGATGTGATACACAACGATTTACACATGAAGCCGATATCTAGTTTCATCACTAAGTTAGCTAGGAATGTTTTTAGAACTATAGAAAATCACGAGAACCCCATTATCAAAGCACAAACATTGTTTACGTATCCACATCCTAAATTAAATTACGCATACGCTACCACAAAGTGGGCTTTGCCCCTTAAACCTCCTTAATTACTACATAAAACACTAATTTTATACGCTAACAACATCAAATGCTCTACTGCAACCGAGACTGACTCAGCGTGAACTGTCACTGCTCTCCCGCTCATGATTGATTGTCTTCCTTTTGTTTGGTGATTATTTCCCCTTCCTGACTTCTTCCTCCATTTGCTCACCCAGCGCCATCAACAGGTGGCTGCCTTTCGGCCTGCCTTCCGTCACTCCCCCTCTGCCTGCCGCGGGGTTGTTGATTTTTTACTATTCTCTACATGGTTGAACTTTTCTTCTCAAACTGAGTATAAGCGCTTAGCGCTGGCACTCGATAATTCTAATTTACGTTCTTTACAGAAAAAAATTAAAACTATTGAAAATTGAAGAACTATTGAGGCAAAATAATTAGATATAAATAAAAATATAAGAAATTAAAAGTTAAGAAACTAGTTATCTAGGAGCATTCTATTATTACAAACGCTTTCTGCTTATCGTTAGTGCTATTTTTAAGTTCTGGGAGTAGAAAGAAAAGTTTTAGCATTTTCCCATTTGCATTTATGCAACGGTAGGGTGACATGGAAGATGGAGTAGGATAGTGTCATGTTTTCAGAGAAAAGTCTCGCTTTTGTTCGTATAATAATAATCAACTCAAATCAGTGGGTAGTGATAGATTGTTCTGGCAGTATTTATGAAACTCCTCACTACGCGAAAATGGGATATCAGGGTTGGGTACTTCCCCTTTGATTCATATTCATGGCACTATAAATGCTCAACTACATGTTACCGATAGCAATCCTCTTTCTTTTGGATAATATAGGATAATACTCAAACACACAAGATCTGTGAGATATACAGATATTTCGTTGTAGTCATGCTCCTGTGATCTCTCATCATTGGAGTACATTTGGGACATGAATGGACGCTAATTGTATAATCTACCACCATTAAGTTTAGAAGACGAACTATGACAAATAATTGACACGGAATGGAGAACTATCCTTCAGAACACCTTCCATATTGTAGAGAAGGACAACGGCCAGATTAAGTTAGATGTACATTTATTAAGGGCAATTATTTACAAGGGATGGCCAAAAGTTAATAAAAAGTAAAAAAATCCTCGTCAAATGTAAGTCACAAGATTTCATGAGGCATCTATTTCGTCTATGTCGTTCTCTTGTCTTAGGTCTCGACTGCGTCTCATTGCATGTTGTTTTCCGCTCTATGTCTCTATTGTTCCATGGTTCCCTCTGTCTTGGTATTACGTCAGCAGGGAATCTAGAGAGGACACGACTACGTGCAACTCCATTCCTACAATATCTTCCTTGGCTCTGTATTTAGACATTTTCCTTCATGTATTATCGTCCGCACTGGTCCTACAAACTAGTGAGGCGAGTTTCTGTATTATGAGTATCATTTGTAAATAGACATAGCTAATTTTTTGTTCTGTTTTTCTTTGTTTACTGAGTTATTTCACTTTCTGATCACTTATTTTTAGTGTTGCATTTTCAATGTCTCGTTGTGTAATTGGAGGGAAAACCTAAAAGTTAATATTGAAAAAATGTATTTTGAAGTATCAAAATAAATTGATTCTATTTTCTAAAAATTAAATATGACATAATTTTGAATTTTTTTACGAGTTTGATCTGTACGCTAAAAAATTACACATGATACTATTTCTAAAATTCAGAAAATTTGCAACGAAGGGCAATACTTATATTTATTTATTTATTAAAAAAATCTCAAGTTTTGCATAATGAAACATCAAGCTTAACATGAAAGGCTATCTTTTCGTTTTTTATATTTTGCAGTATTAATAAAAGAAATCAAAATCAATCAGTCATTATTATATTTTTGTTGACGATTTAATTCCATACAATTTATTTTTCATATGACTTTATGATCTGCTTTTCTTATTAAGAAAATCTTCTTGAGGAATACGAATGAGTGTTTCTCACAAATTATAATTTAGCATGATTTAGTAAATTCGTGTTTAAATTATACTAAAAATTAAATTACACCAAATAAATGAGCGGACCGATTGACTTGCAAAGGCTGCTACCAATTATGAGGAAAAGTGCTACATTAATATCCCCTCCCTCCCTCACCCAGAGCCACCGTTTTTACCATAGGCACGTATATGCGGTGTATTGAAGGGGGGGGGAGGGGCAAATGTAAGCGAATATTTCTCTGAAATAAGTTAATATTCCGCAAAAACTTTCAAGATCATTTTATTGCATTCCAAAGCTTTCGCAATAGTTTTACTGATAGTAGCGCAATGATAATAATCATAATTAGGATTGGAAGGACGGATATATATGTCCGAGGCACTCAACGAACCGGTTGAGAAAGACGGATATTTACGCCAGTGGCGTGGTTATCCTTAAGGCTTATTGGTAAATATAAATTGGCCTCCAAATTTTCACCAACTTATTTCCACCAGAAGTGCTTTTGAAAAGTTCTGTAAATTTATTGTAAATAGATTAAAATTTTTTTATTCTTCTTTCCTTTGTAATATGTGTTTCATATTTACTTCTGTAAGCCCCGTGTGGTAATTTGTGGTACACATAGAGTTATAAATGTTTTCATTAAAAATAATAATAATAAATAAATAAATATATAATTTCATTGGTTAAACTTACTACTTCAATAAAAATGATATCTTCAGCTATATGGATGAACACACAAATTTGACATATATAAAAAATCACCTTAAGACTAATATGCGGATTTTGGACAAAAACATTTCTTTGAAAGTAAGAATTATTTAAATTTTCATTTTACTTTGAAAGGAAAAAGAAGAATTACATGTGTCATATTTAATCGTTAAGCAAATGCTTACAATTAAAAGCAAGTTACTTTTAAAAATGTTTTTGAAGCAGTTTTACACGAAAATTCGCCGAAAGCCCTCGTGTTGCTAATCAGTGCGACGTTAATATTCTCTCACTTTACACGAAAATTCAAGGATATTTTTTTTAAAAAAAAGTGATTGTAGTTAATATTTTGTTCTAAACTATAAGCTCTATGATTATCATTTTGTATACAATGTAACAGTTTAAATAATAACTTTTTTCATGTTATACTTCAGTATTAGTGAAAAAGCATATTGATTAAAAACTGAAATTTAAAAATAATAAAACATTTGTTTCTTACCCTTATTGTATTTTAATTATTTTCAACAATAATATTTTTACCATTATTGATATTGTATAAAATTTATAAATGTTGTGTCTAACTGTAATGTATTTGAAAGATACTTTAAATAAGTACGATGATTAATTATTTATGTAATTAAATTTATACGCATGGTTAAAATAAATAAATTATAGTTAAAAAAAAAACTAAAAAACACGTTTTTATAGTGAATCGAACTAAAAAGTAAAAAAATAACTGTTAGTATAAGAATAAAATGATTAACGAGAAAATTAATGTCATTGGGATAAAAGCGTGGGGTGCTCTACATTAATTGCTATAATTTCTTACTAGATCTATTCCGAAATGCCGAGTTAGAGTAAAAATGTAGTACAAAGTACCTCAAGCTTTTACCCCAATGATATTAATTTTCTCGTTAATCATTTTATTCTTATATTAAGAGTTATTTTTTTGCTTTTTAGTTCAATTCACTATAAAAAAGGGTGTTTTTTAGTTTTTTTGAACTATAATTTTTCTATCTACAATAAAGGCGTGTTTTTTTTAGTTCTTCAAACTATCATTACTCATTGTTGAATTTATCCTTGAGTTTGATATTTGGAGCCGAGGGGGAGGGGGATTATGTAGCTGCTGAAATTAGTCTTGCTCTTCAATGGATATTAATTAACGGGTCTGAAGGGTATTTATTTTCTCCGTTTAGGGGGCCTCCGATCAGTCCCGTATCGTTATATTTCAAAGATTCCGTCTCTATAGATATAGGTCAAACTAATAAAAGTGTGTTAAGAAGAAATATTAAGTGTCGATCGTATTATCACCTTTTAAACGTACTGTTATATTGTTAATTCGTATCGTCACTTCTAAACGTATTGCTTTACAAAAATAAAAAAATTTTAGCAGTTACAGCATAAATTATTCTTTTTCACATGCTCTAGTCTTTTTCTTAATTCCATTTCCAGAAAAACTAGACAATTGTTTATATTATGGTATGAAATAGCAAACGCACACCCACCCTTCCCTATCTCACATAAAGAGAACACTTTTTTGTTTGTTTTATTTCTATTAACCACAAGTATATTCGTTTTTAGGGTTGCACCTTAATCTTTTAGTCAATAATTCTGGAATTAATCGCCAAATCTGGGAATGGTATATGAATTTAGTGGGCAAATCTGAAAATGGTATATGGAATAAGTCACCTAATCTGGAAGTGGTATATGGAATTAGTCGCCAAATCTAGAAATCGTTATTCCTGATGTCCTGATCAGGACAACGGAATAAAATTATGCAATTATTGCACTGTTATCGGTAATTGACAAGTGTGTAAGATTTCGAATTAATCCAACTTTTTAAAGTGGGTAAAAATTGAGTTCAAAGATTCCGTTACATACAAGTGAAACTTATAAAAGCGTGTTAAAAATAATGGTTGCTTTTTTGACGAAGAGAATAATTTTGTAGACTAAGGGAAAATTAAAAAAATAAATTAAACTTTATTAAACCTCCTAAAGCATCACATATGAGGAATCCTCAATTATTTAAAAAAATAGAAAATTAAATTGAAGTAGGATTAAATTTTTATTTAAAATATTACAAGATTTTGAGGTTATGATAATGAACATCACTGTTTTATCTAAATTATATTTATCAAAATGTTCAAACAAATTTTTAATTTTCTTTTGCTTAAAATAAAATAAAATTGTATAACAGGAACATAATTTCGTTCACATATACAAAACAAGAATTATAGTTAGCATAAAAGGAATATTTTCGAATTAAAAAGAGTGCTGTATTTGTCATAAAAGAGAAATAATGTTAAGTATGCCTAGACACAAAAACATACTTCTTAAGGCTGAATTAAAGGTAAGAAGCCAGATATATTAATTCCCATATATAGGAAGTGAAACATAAGCCAAGCCTATATCACTAATATTTTTTGTTGTTCGAACACTAGCTGGTAGCGACGTTGTGACGAAATTGCGCAGAATGTTCGAATTTGTTGTGTGTAATATAGAAAAGCAACAGTACAGCTAGCCCTTTTCAAATTTTGAGAAAAAAAGATATGATAGAAAGGGAAACTCCTCGAATGTAAGTCGTGTATGGGAAAGTGTGCTTCACATACGAAGCATTACCAGTTGATTCAAAATTAGTGCGACCAATTTTAAAAGCATATAACTATGAATGGTAAATTTTAGTCGCTTTGCTGTCAGTTATATTTTGAAAATGAAACAATAAAAATTACCTATCTAACTATTTTATTAGTGGGAGTAAATTACGGCTCCGAAAAAAAGATCATCAAATCCGGAACGAAATTTTAAAGCTTTTTTGAAGGATGATTGTTCTAATTCTTTTAAAAATAAAGCATTTAAAAATCAGAAAATACATTTTTCTAATGGATTACTATCTAAACTTCGAAAGGAAATGAAATTTGGCTGGCAAACAAAAGCTTTAGGAAAAAAAATGGAGACGAAAGGAATTTCTTGAATGAAAATTAAAAAAAAAAGAAGCTGAAAAGACTTGTCACTGTAGAAAATCCTCTGCCTCAAAGAGCTTTTGAAAAGAAACTATTATTGCAATCGACAACTTGTCGTCAGATAAAGAAAATTGGCTATAAAAAAGTGAATAAATCAGTATGTCTTCAACTATCTGTTAAAGCCGTAAAAAAACGAAGAAAACGTTGTTGTGATCTTTGTATTTAATATTACGCAAAGGTAGACACAAAGGATGGATAACTTCTGATGAAGCACTGTTTGATCTGTCATTCACAACTAACAAAAAGAAGATTCAATGTATTTCACGTAGGAAATACTCAAAGACGCAACTGTTTTGCAGAATGCAAGTTGGCCATCAGGTGTTATGGAATGGAAGGGAATGTCCTCTCAGGGCTTAAGAAAACCATTTTTTAGAACCATTGGCTAAAATTGATGCTAAATAAAATCAAAATAAAGTTTTGAAACACTTAATCAAAAAAGGTAAAAGTCTTTACCCCCAAGGAGACTTTGTTTTTCACCAACATTCAGCACCAGGTCATACTGCAAAATCAACTATAAAATGTGGCTGAAAGATTAAAAAATAAACTTTCTGCCTCCAGAAGAATGGCTACCAGCATCTCCTGACAGTGTTCATTGCGATTATTTTTTATGGGATTACTTAAAAAAACAATTAAACAGACATAAATTAAGAACTCTCCAAAGTCTTCAAAAAGAAGTCAAAGAGGAAGTTGGAAAAATACTCCCCTAAAGGTTCAAAAAGCCCTTTTAGCTTGGCGGAAACGTTTACGCAAAGAGTGCTATGCCGAAGGAAACCACATTGAAAATTTCAAGTAAATAATTTAATTTGATAAAAATTTATGATGCTCTGAAATTAGTCACATTATTTTTGAATCAACTGGTATGTTAGTGTGATGCAATAAATTTCGAAATGGGCCTGTCTGGTCCTGAACAGTAGTTCATATTCTATCCAAAACACTTTATTGTGTGTTTATAAAGTAGAATCGTTGTATAATGATACCGTGCACTGTCAGTTTAACTGTACACTGAACTTTAATATTAGTATACATGCTCAGGTACAGATAATTGAGGTTTCAGAAAATTTGTGCCCAATTGCAACTCAAAATCTTTTAAAAACCAGTACACGGGAGTATGTTGGTAATATATGATGGCATCAGAAGGGCGCGAGCAAAAAAAAATTATTTATTTTATATAGTACCACAATTTCCAAGAAGCAGAAGAATATAATTTATTCATCTTTAACCAAGCTAAGAAAGGCTTAGTCATCCCTTGTGATTGCAAAGATCCTGTTGAACTTGTTTTTTGATATCCTGCAATTTTTGGAGTCGTAGGTTATCGCAGTTATAGCAGTTAAAAACCTTTCGAAGCACAATTAAAAGCAAGACTCAGGTAATTTGCTATATGGTGTGATTTTACATCATGATAACGTACGACCGTAACCTCACAGCAACAGGATTGTTCTGTATTCCTCCTACTAGAAGGTATAGGATCACCTTCTGAACAGACCGGATTTATCACCTTGTGACTGCTAAGAGTTTCATAATTTATAAGGCTCTGAAAATGTCAGTGTTATATCTGCAATCAAGTAGTGAAGGATGCCGTGGAAGAGTAGTTGTATCATCAATGTTCGTCGTCCTTCTTGGAAAGAATAGAAAACTAATACCGCGTTCGGACAGTATTCTGAGCAATGAGGTGTGATTAGGCTTTTTTTAGAAGCTGTATTACTATGATCATCGATTTCTTTATATTCTATACTTCTTTATTTCCGAAAAATATAACCCGTAATTTTCCAGATAATGCACATGCATGCACATAGGATATGTTTCACTTAAGCAGTCCTTGTATTTAAAACATCTGACTCTGTCATTTCGCTGACAGTTATAGGAATGAGTCAGCCAGTGGCGTAACGTACACCCCTCAACTCCTTCATTGCGAGGGGCCCTGGATTCTAGGGGCCCAAAACCTGGTTTCCGTCAAATACCTAACCTTCACTAGCGTAGCTAATACTGAGTGGGCTGGTATCATAATTCTTTGGGGGCCTTTCTGGGAAAGAGCTAAAAAAAAGACCGCATTAACAAAATTTGAAAGCGTTAAAAAGTTGCACATGTTGGGGCCCCGTATCATTGATACGTCTGATACGGAGGAAGCTACGCCTCTGCTACCCTTTGTAAAATCCAACTTTGGGGCCCAAAACCTGACTTCGCAGAGAGGCTGAAATGTTCTCCGTTATGCCACTGGAGTCAGCATGTAATTATACAGAAATGGGTTTTCTGTAAGTCTTTCTTAATGTATGAAATAGCATGAGTTTTAAACTAAACTTTTGTGCCAAATAAATAAATAAAATAAACATTGGTTATTTTGTGAAAATCAGAATCTCAATACTTTGGTACATTTTAATTAATTGAGTGACATCATTATGACAAATATTTCATAAGTGTTAACTTAAATATGTTGGAAATTATTTTATTTATTTTCAATAAATTAAAAAAACAGTTAAATTGATTTAGAATTCAACATATACATAATTCAACATATTTAATACCTTCTCTAGCAAATCCAAAGGAATAGATTTTAATTCCTAAGTGCCTTTCAAGTTAAGATTCCTGTTAAAAGTGATGGAAGAGAATTTCCGCTCAGTGATTAAGGTTTAAGATAATTTAAATGGAACACGGGGACTCAACGTGAAAATATTTACTTCTTTGGACGGGCTTCTGTCAATTTGTCTCTTGAGAAATTTACCCTTTCAGTAGGGTTTGCCACCGATTAATCTTCCTAGGTTCCCCACATTTCTCTTTCTTATGTTTGTCTTTTGAAGTTGTCGCTTAACGTTTAGTGCGTGAAACCTTTCCTTTCGTATCTTCAGGGACTAGAAAGTGATGTAATTGGATTGTGGGAACCAACATGTGTGTTAAGAGCAGGCTTATGGGAAAGGTTCTTGTAAATAGAATTTGCATTATTGCCAGATGAAAGAGACATGTCAAATTTCTACTGCTGAATGAATTTCAATACATTGGATTTGAAAGCTAATTTCATAATTTTTTCGAGTTTAGCAATATGTATTAAATTTATTAAAATTTTTTTTACCTCTTTAATATAGCCTGGAATTTTGTATCAGAAAATAAGATATTAACCCGGAAGTGGACGCGCGGGGCATAGAGCCCACTTCCGGGTTAATATCTTTTTACGAAATCGTTTATTCTGGAAAAACTCTTCATTTGTTACCAATGATCTTGACAGTATCCTCCTGTATGACAGTCTTTAGGGTAGGGATTGCAATACCGGTATTTTAAGCCATTTGTACAGCTTCGAAATACTACTATTCACAAGTTAAAGTACCGGTTTTTCGGTATTTACTAGAAATTTTTAAAATTGTTTCTTATATGTTCAGGGATCGCCAACATAACAAAATATTATTTGTCTTTCTGTTAATATTATAGATTTAATTATTGCACCATGATTAAAATATATTATAAATGAAATAATTTTACATCCATTTCAGAAGGTGAAGGTATTAAATGTCTTTATTCCGTTCATTCCTCTGTTCTTATTTTTATTTTTCCTAGCTGGTTCTACAGTTCTAAGGCAACTCATTAAATCCATCATCTGATTTTTTTCCCATTATCAGATACAACGAGATAAAATACTATTAATCTGAACTTAAAAATATAGAAAGATATAAATCATTTTTCTGACGAAAGAACTAAAGAGGAAAGAGGAATAACTCTTTGATAGAGGAATAACATATCCAAGCTCATCTGCCTTCCTTCATCCATCAACACCTATTACTAAAATAAATCCCTAACGGGCGAAATTAATTAGACTGTGAATACAAAGTTGCATCGTACAATCAAGAGAAGTTATAAAATATCTGAATCTCATACAAGGCAAAACCCGTCATATTACAGCTCATAGCGGAGCTGCACTTGCACAGAATTCGTAGTCTGATATTTGTATCTGAGAAACCAAGATTGTACTAGTGAAGAAAATGCGTAATATTTCAATATTTTCTAAACTAGTGAATTTGTTATTCACCTGAGGGTTCAAAATATTTTTCAGATTCATTATATATATATACATATATATATATATATACACTCATAAATAATAACCCCTAGTAATCAATAAGAATAACTTTAAAACATAAAAAAAATCAGTTGATGATACTTTTGTAGGTTTCATTATTTATATGATGAAAAGAATATCATGGCGCAGTGTAAAAAATTTTCTAGAGTTAAAAAGAAAAGTTACTAACCAAATCAAATTTGATCAAGTTTATTGAAAATTTTTTAAACCTTTTTCCCACAAACCAATCCACATTAAGGAGAATTCGGTACAATAATCGAAGATGAGGATGCAATAACTCTAAAAAATTTCAACACACCAAAGTACAGTACAGAAATCAGCTATATCCAAAATCATCCGAACGAAAAATCGATTTATTTGAAGATGAGGGATTTTGAGGTAAATATTTGGAAAAATTATATCGCGCATTGCTAACAGTACTACCAACTAGTGTAAATACCGAAAGAGCATTTTCGACAGCTTTTAATTTTTGCACAAAATTACGTTCCAGGCTTAATGACAGCACAATTGATGCATTATGTCTTTTAAGAACACATTTCAAACATTTAACTTTCTAAACATTAAGAAAATTTCTGTAATTTGTAATAGTACCACAGACTGAATAGTGACATTTGCACTTTTTTGTGATTTAAATAAATAAGAGTTTCCTTTATTTATTTATTTTTTGTGATTCTTTATATACTGTTATAATTTATAAGTTAAAAATTATCTCATGTGATATTTACACTCTCTAATAAAACTGGCAAGTAAAACTAAGAAAAAAGCCCACGTGTTTTCTTTCCTTTACTAAAATTACTAATACCGGTATTAAAACCTGTATCCCGGTATTAAGTTCTAAGAAATACCGAATACCGGTATTGAACTTTTGGTGCGATATTGCAATCCCTATTTCAGGGGAACAAAAATGTATTTGTCATATATTTCCTTCTTTTTTGGGAGTGACAAACGTTTTTTTTTACATTTTACGGAACTTGATTTGACTGAGTTCCTCACGTGACCACTTTTGTTCCAAAATATTTTCTATGAACAGGCTACATTTTCCCCCTTTGAACAACTTAGTGGTTTTGATTGCTGGGCTGTACGACTTATTATGGTTAATAAATGTAAATTGGCAGAATATAAATAAAAGAAATGGTATCTGTGTTCACTATTAACGGAAGTTGAAAATGATGATCGTGCAAGGGAAGAACCTGCTGAAATAATGCTTATTAATCATGGTAGCTAGTGTAAATTTAAGAAAAGTGATGAACATGAAATTTTTGAGGTGAAAGGAAAATTTTCAAATGCTACATAAAGAACTCCATCAAGGAAAATATGAAGCCACAAGTGCCATAAGTCACACTTCACCCTGCCAAAAAGACACAAGAGAGAAATAGTTCAGCATGCTATTCGTCGATCATCAAAGGACAATAAAACTACAATAATTTGAACAACATATTACAGTTTTGCCTAAAAATTGCATTCCTCTGTAATGTTAGCGAAAAGTGTCGGTGGTTTGTGTCCTTTATTAAAGTCACGCACATTTGAAATTTCTTGGCTCAGTTTGATTGATAGTTTTTTCTCAAATTATCAAAGGAAAATTGAAAAATCCTTAAAAGTAGGTAAGTATATTTTCTCTTAATTACATTATGCACTGAAATTGTGATTGTTATCGTGTACAATAAAAATAATGATAAAAAAGGTATTGGGTTGACTCAGTTACCCCACGCGACTAGTAACGTTAGTATCGAGTTAATAATATCGAGTTAATAATCTTAAGTTTATAAATTAGGCTGAGATCGCAAAATTAATAAAAATAAACACCTTCTTTAAATTAGAAAACTGAAAATATTACTTTAAAATATATTGTTTGAGTAAAAAAATGGATAGTTTAAAAACTATGCTGACTAATTAGGTCACATATAATATTTAAAAGCTTGAAATGTGGAAAAAATGCATGTTTAACGTTTCGTATATTAACGAAAAAAACAATGTAATAAAATTATGATAGAGACGATTACTAATTTTACGAGAAGTATTACTACTTTTACTACAACAACCAAAAGTGTTTTTGAGTTTTGTGGACCAGTAATAAATATTTTGAATTTTAACGATTTAGTTTTTTTCTCTTCAGTCAAATTTCACATTTAGAAAAATAACATACAATATTGGTAAATAGTTGTACAAAAACTTTAAGAAGTTTCGAAATATCTACACTTTCTTAAAACTTTAAGTGCAATGTGTAAGCGTAAGATATTGTTTTAATTTATAAATTTGCTTTTTTCCTTTTTTCTTAGCCTTGGTGAAATGCTAGTCAAATGCATGCTTGGCGATGCAAGTGCTCTCGGCGATCTAGAGTAAGGAGATTGAAAATTGAGAAACAATGTTATTTTCGCTCACCCTATTGTATAATCCCTTCTTCAATATATAGTGTACCTGTTTTTTGCATTAATGTATTGTACCGCTAATAATATGCATGCCATAACGTGTTCTACTTGACATGCAAATTTAACGTGTGCATTCTGTTGCAGAAATTTTACTGGCCCCAGTGTTGTATAAAATTGGCATCTACAATACAATTATTTAAAGAATAAGGCGAATTTTGAAAAACCAATTAGTAGCTCCTTTTCTAAGCACATTGCCATTATAAATATGTCCCTATACTAATTAAAGTGAAATTCCCATTAAATTATTGTTTAAAATTTTTACTTTTATATGCATTTCCAAAATCTATTTTATATTTCCAAATACAGAGTAAAAAGTATGTGCAAAAGGGCCATTTTTACTATTGCATATAGTTTGTTTTTAATTACTTTGAAACGTTAAAGATAAAGAAAAACATAATTTTTAAACATAAAGATAATTTATTTGGAGATTAATTGTTTTTTTCTGAAAAAAATTCAAGAACTTAAAGTAACTTTGGATTCAACTAGAAGTTCAAATTTTCGAATTATTCTTCTTATTACATAAATCATTATATTCCTCCTATACGTCTAAGTTATATATGTAATTTTTTTCAATGATCTGAAACTCCATGACACTATTGACGTACAAGTTTTAAATTAGATGATCCAAACCTAGTTTCTTGCAGTTCATAAATATTGAAAAAAAAAGTCGAAACAGAAATTTAATAAAGTTGATTCTTTTTTACAAAATAATGCTTTGTTGCTTCGAAATGAAAACGGACAGACATATTTGTTCACATTTTTCTATTTCCTTGTACATCCTTCTTTCGTAAAAACTTACAGCTGTCACAGAAGCAGAGCAAAAAAAAAAAAAAAAAAAAAAAAAAAAAAAAAGCTAAAAGTATTAACTGATGTATTCTACATTTTCTCGCTAAACAAACTTTCGTTATCTCGTTATTACGTTGCGTATAACTTCGATACCTGTGTTTTCTTAAAGTGAAATTATGCTTTTATTATAAATTCCATAATCTAATTAAAATCCTGCAGATGTTACTCGAAAGAATAACTACACGTATCTCGAAAATGTGAGCATGCCGAAATCATAGAAGATATTTTGTTTTATGAACATTTTTACTTTACTAATGCTTAGATGCAATTTATGGAAATCTCATCCTCTATAGTAAATTTAGTAAATTATTATAAACCTATGAGTGTTAATGGTTGCATTTTCGAAAAAAGTTGATGAAATTAAATACATTGGCACAATAATTAATGATAAAAATAAACAATGAGTAGAAGTTTATAAGATAATCAAAAAATTGCTAATAAATGTTTCTATGGGCTGAGAAGACAGTTAAGATCTAATTTAATCAGACTCAAAAATAAATTAAGAACTTAAAAATCACTAATATTGCCTGCCTTACTTTATTTAAGTGAAGCAACATGGACCTTAAACAAAGATATAATGTACTCACTGGGCATTTTTAAAGAAAAATTCTCAGAACTATCTTTGGCTCAGTTCAGGAAAGTATGACGATGGAAAAGCAGATATAACATTGAACTGTTTAGGCTTAATCAGCAACCACAAATGACCCAAGTCATCCGTAGTAATAGATTAAGAAGGCTTGGCTATATTTGGAAAACTCGGAAAATAATCCAATTAAAATCTTGACACTTAAAAAATGTGAGAGAATCCAAGCTAAAGGAAGACCACTAACTAGATCAGGAGTGGCCAACCTTTTTGGGAAGAGTGCCACTATTTGATAAAAAATAATTAAGCATGTCATTTCCAACTTTTCCAACAAACAAATGGGGAAAACAGAAAAAATGTTATTTATAAGCTTATTATAGGATTTTTATGCAAATAGCCCATTTTTTTTCAAGTCTATGTAGTCGAAATTTAAAAATAATATAATGAATAAGATGAAAGTGCAAACTTAGGTTTTTATTTTAATAAACTATCAAGTTCAATCAATTACGTTAAGTATAAAATAAAAATGAGTAACTTGAATCATTTTATTCAAAATATTAATAGCTCAGTATTTACTAAATGTGGCTTTTGAAGTACTACTTTTCCCCCCAAGTCATCTATCTATATTAGGATAATCTTTTACAGGGGCCCAAAAATTAGGTTAGTATAGGTGTACATCAGCTAGTTTTGAGTGTTATTTATTTTATTACGTTTAGCAGTAAACATTTATTCACAAACATATTTTGATCCTAATTTTGCGGTTTTTGTGTTTGAAACAACCCCACTTCAACAAAATGGTAAAAAAAAGAGAACATGGTTATTTATTATCTCTCTCTCTATCCAAAATTTTCTAAATTTTTCCACAAGTCTTCGCATACTACTGTTACAACTCCACCATGTCACACCGTAGCACGCGTGCCGCGGGTTGCCCCCCCCCCCTGAACTAGATGGTTGGGTGACATTGAGAAATTCCTCAATACTTTGAAAAGTGGAGAGGATACAAATAGGGGACGCTGGAAGGAACGCGTGGTTGAAACAGCCAAGGGCCGGAAGTGGATGGCTGTTGTTCTTTTGTATAAAAAAAATACTAGATGTTTCAGAACTTTAAAAAAAAGTGCTTTGATGCTATTTTGGTTACTAATTTAAAGTAAAAAAAACAAAACGTTATTTTTTATTAAGCAAATTATAATGGCAGGGTGGTATTTAACATTTAGATTTTATCTAGAATTTGATGAACTAATTGCATTTTTATCAATAAATTATTTTATAATACTTTAGATAAATCACACATCAATTGTATATATCTGTATTTATTACCAAAATATATAATTTTTAGCAAAAAGGTTTTCAAATAACATAATTATAAATTTTAGCAGCAATGCTTACAAAAGGAGCATTTTATATAGTAAAACAGTTCTTTAAGAGCGATGAAAATTTATTGCACAGCTAGTAGTTTGCCGACTACGGCTCACTGATTTTAGGGGAAAGTGGTGCATGCTATACGATGTTCGTCATCCTAAGCGCTACAAGAACTAGTAATGCTGGCAGGTACAGCAGAGATGACTCAAATGGTGTGTCTGAACACACAGTCCTGCGTAAATATTCTTGCGTATAAACCTACTTAATTGGCACTCATATCGCGTCCCTGAGTTGAAGATATGTCATCGTTAGCAACCCCTGTAATATGCCATAGAGCATTAGCTGTTGACCATGGAAGAATGAAAGAAATTTGCTTGGTGCGGCGAATCACTTTCTGTGGTCAACCCCATTCACGGTCGATTACGAATATGCCAATTTTACGCTGAAACTATGGCAAGTGGCAGCACTGTTTATTTTTATTTATTTATTTGCAAAATTGCACACTATAGAAAAAATTCCTGTTACACGGTGCAGGATGCAAAGCAAATATCATGAACCATAGAACTATTACTAAATTGAATTTGAGAGTTTAAAACAAACACTAAAAAATACTGCTGAGAAAAAAAAAAAACACTGCTGATAGTAAAGAAAAAACACTAAATAATAGGATTCGCAAACACTAAAAACATTGTAAATGAAAAGTTTCTTTTTATTTCTAATGGGGCTTTGGGTGATTTGGTGTCTTACCATTGCAGATTTAGTACATTCCCCTGGAGCTCTTTTTAGTTTGGCACCAAATAGATGAGATACCGATCAACGCAAGTAATTTTGATGCGATGATACGATCTGACGTACGATCCCTGATGTTACCTGATCTCTGATGATGCGAAATCATACTTATGAATTTAATTTTTCCGAGAGCACCCAAGGCAAATAGGCTCTCAGGGGATCTTTTACATTCCGCATAATCATACGACAAGAATGCTGTCGATTTTCTGCATCGGGAAAATCCACCAACTTGGGCCGGTATCGAGCCCACAAAGTTAGGCTTACAAGGCGCCAACAAACAAACTAACAGCGCCACCCATTCTGCAGAATGAAAAGTAACTCACATCAAATCAGATTTAAAAGTAAGGAGATATTATTGATTTTATAGGAGTCGAAAATAGTTATTTTGGTGTGGGTGATGTTTTCATTGAAAACATCAGGATCCATCATCCCCATAGGAAATTAGATGACGTATGTATGTTATGTGAACGTCATTGCACACCAAGTTCACCCCCATCAAGATGTCTTTTACCAGCATTATAATGTACCATGTAATGGGGGGGGGGATATGAAGGGCAATTCTGAGGAATTTCAAGTCAAATCTTAGCCTTCGAATTTCCCTGACAGGAATTTATTCTAACATTCAGCGGTTCCGCTGAATTCGTTGTGCGAAACTACGATCTCTAAATATGCGGTATAGGTAGTATAGGTATAGATTTCTGGTATTAGATACTTCAGACTGTTTGCTTGCACCCTTTTCAATTTCAATTACTCGCCTGGTGGTATTTATACAATATATAGCTACACCTATTTGTAAATGAAAGAAAAGTATTTAAAAATTGGAAATAAAACTTATGAAAAACTAGTACGTATTTGCTTGGACTAAAAGCCTTGCTGATTCAAAAAAAATAATTATAAAGAAAAAAAGTCTCTCACAGAAAGCAACAGGCAAATAACAAACAAATCAAATGGAACAACGTGAAAAAATTTATGTCATGGAATTTATGAAGATTTTATCTCTATTCTAAAGGGAGGGGGGGGGGAGGAAGAGATTAATTTTCTTTGTGTTTTGCATTTTTTATCTAATTATTTGATGTTATATAAAATGAATAAAATATGTTTCAGCCTTTTATGTAATAATTTTTTTTTTCTAAATTAATTAACGAATTTTATTTTTGATGTTATGTATAGACTATAAAAACAAGCAAAATTATTTATCTACATACTACATTTTATTATAAAATCATGGAAAAACAAAAACAAAAATATTTTATGGTTATAGCTAAAATTTTTCTTCAGTGTAATTAAAAATAAAGTCAGCAATGAAAACAAATGTTTTATAAAATTGAATTTTATAAACTTTATAACTAAATTTTTTAAAATGAAAATTTATTTGTTCTTTAGTTTATTTCAATCTCAGAACAACTGCTTATAGCTAAAGAAAATATAAAATGCATTTAGATAATTACGAAATTATGAGCTTCTAAATTCACTCTTAAAAAAGAAGTAAAAATAAATGCAACGAACTTTAGAAAAATAAAGCGTGATATTTTAAAGGTACTTAAGCTTTTCTTGGTTAAATGTTTTTTGAAAAAGAATGATTGAATTGCTTTTAAAGTATTGCATAAGAAGATGATGTAGAATATGGATAAAATCTTTAATTTAATAATGCTTTCATTTTTCGTTGAAAATAAAGTGTTTATCGAATAAAACACTTTTTATGTTAAAGATTAGTGAATTATTTTTCTCGGGGGCTTCAAACGAATTTAAAATTATATTTCTTCTTATCTCTTAAAAATGACACACCTTATTTTTCAACAATATGTATGATAAGTTGTATTACTTAATAAAAAATATACCTTTTAAAAGTGAAGAATTTAACTTTAACATACTTTTTAATAAAGTTTCGTTATTAAAGGAGCTTATTTTTTAGTTTTCATTTCTAAATAAATATTTTAAAAGCAAAATTGTAAAATGTTATGAGTTAAAATACTTAAATTAGGTGATTCTTTTTTAATCTAATTATTTTTAATGAGACACTTAAAACGTATTCAAACCATTTGCAAATATTTCAAACGAGTATTGTTTCAGTTGGTTTATTGTTATGGAAACTTTAAAGCCTATTTGAAACGCTTTAATTTGTCACCTACTGACCAGTGTTCTTGCTCCAGTGACTCAGTCCAGGATGTCAAGCATCTAATATTTGTTTGTGCTAAATTCTCTTCCGAAAGACGTACTCTCATGAATTGCCTACAAAAGAACAATATAGCGTCGCCTCCTCCTTTCTCTGCCTTTGTTCAGAGCAAGTCTTCTTTTACACCGTTTTGTGCATATATTAGTAGCATTTTTTCTCGTATTGTTTAGATTGTCAATTTAAATTTTTTTTTTTACTATTTCATTATTTTGTGTGTGTTTGCTAACAATTACTGTGTATGTATGTATCTCTCTGGGTTTTTTTTAAAGTGCGTATATATATATATATATATGTCTGTGTGTATATTCTTAAGTATTTGTGTGTATGCATGCTTTTACGCATTTGTATTTTGAAAATCTTATTCTGATCACACATGTGCTTCCAAACCTTCCCCATTGTATAATTTTAATTACTGAATGTCTCCGTTTTTGCATGTGAGCAATGTTGTATTTTGTACTGTGTTTATTGTATTTGCATCCTGTCTTGTTTCTTTTACCTTTCGATTTCCCATTTGTGCTTGTATCCCTGTACTTAAGACTTCCAACCACTATTGATTGAGTATTGACTTACGTTTGTAAGCCTTGTGTTATACTTGTTGGCACACAAGGAATCTACCTAGAGTCTCAAAAAAGTATTTAAAAATGACTTAAAACCAAAAATTAAAAACCAGACTATAAATATGTAGATAATAATGAAACAACCAAATGGCATCCTAAATTACAAGGGTAGAAAACAATGCATTGTCCCTCCCTTTAATTAAGTGTTATACTTAAATAATACTTTTGTATTGTATATATTTGCAATTAAAAACCATCTGGCATCCAAACTGACGATGTGCAGATAAAAAGGCGTTATATTTAAAATATAGAAAATTAAAAAAAAAATATCGATAAAAGTAAACGAAATAAATTCACTCTTGCTGTCCAAAACTTTGTACATTGTAATTATCAGTGAAAACATTTTAATAATTAGAAACGATATACTTTATAGAATCTACTGTAATCACTTGTAAACTTGTAAGAGAAAACAAATTTATACATGTAACACAATTTAATTAAATTTCAGGAAATAATAATATAATATTTTACGAAATACTTTTATGGAAAAAATTTATCCCTTTACCTGCCGGCTTCGTTGAATATTCCATGATTTGTGTATGTCTATATACTTTTTAAGTGATTGAATTCTAAATTCAAGCATTAAGCTATCGAATGTACCGAAAAACATGCTTAAGGCACTCTTGATTTAAAGGACATGACTGGAATTTCTAATTAAGAAATATATTCAATTCTTATTCCTAAGAGTTCCCTCCTCGAAACACTTTTTTAACGGATTTCTATTAAACAAAAGAAACTTGCTTAACAAATTTCAAGTTTGGGGGAGTAGTAGTACAAAAACTGAAACTTTTTTTATGTATGACACCGGTGTATCTCCTGTAGACACTCTTGAGAGTCAATTTCCAAACTTTCCTTACCTAGCAGAACTCGACTCAACAAAAGAATAATGCTTTGAAGTCTGTAGGTTTAATGATTCCAGAGATCTCATGATGAGCGAGCGAGTGAATGTGTGAGTCACATTTTCTTATATCCACACACACACACACACACGCACACACGCACGCGGACACGCACACACATGCACGCGCACACGCACACACACGCCCGCACACACGCACGTGCACGCACACGCAGGCACGCACACACACACTCACACACATACGCATGTTTTTTTTTTATAGAGAAATAAATAGTATATAAGAATGATAGATAGGTTGATAAGTTGATGTACATAAAGACTGATTTAAAAAGATTTGGAAAGTATATTAGTTTTTTTAAATAAAAAGGGGTATCATGTGAAATATATTTTCTAAAAACAAGTCACTTAGTTAGTGGGCTTTCGTAAAAAGGTTCTGCAGTAAATTTGACACTAGAGTATCACTTCATGCATTGAAATGGTCATCTGACTATAAGACATTGAGTCTGGTGAGCTAACCTTTGGGTTGGGTAGAAAATGCAGCTGGGAGATCTTGATAAAAAAGTACATGCAATAGTGATGTATAGTATAGTGGTTAGTGATGCTGATTATAGAGTCTGGGTTCAAATCCCTTTGAAGGCATGGATGTTTGTATTGTAATCCATCATGCCTTTAAATTCCTTTTTCTTTTGTGATGCGTTCTTCATGCATACTTCTGTAAGCCCCCGTGTAATACTTTGTGGTGCAAGGCGATTTATAAATATTCTAAAAAAATATTAGTGATTTTTGAATAAACTAAATTGTGTTTTTATGTGCATTAGAGTATATATATATATACACTGGTGTCCAAACGATAAGCATAAATCGTAAAATGCGAAAAACATGGAGTAAATATTTGTACAATTATTCCAAATTTCTCGCGGATATTAACTGGGTGAAGAAGAAACATTGGGAAAACCAATTCACGCAGCAAAGGCAGTTCAGACAAGTTTCGTGCAACTGCTGTGCGAAGGAACGTTGTTAACCATCAAACAAGGTGAATGATGGCACAAAGACGCCAATTGGTCATGTTTACAAAAGGAAGAATCGTTGGAATGCTGGAATCATCATGATCACAAACCGAAGTGTCCCGAATTCTGAATGTGGACCAGTCTGTGATCTCAAGACTGTGGCAGAGGTTTCAAAGAACGGGAGATGTTACCCGACAACCAGTATCAGGTCGACCAAGAGTCACAACCCCTCACCAAAACAGATATCTGGTAATAAGTGCGCGATGCCAGAGGGGCAGTACTGCCAGAGCAATGGGTTCGGCACTCACAGTCACCACAGGAATATGAACTTCGAGACAAACTGTTTACAGGAGACTCAATCATGCTGGCCTGTATGCCAGAAGACCAGCAGTTTGCATTACCCTCACGTCTGCGCATAAACGCGCTCGTTTGAACTGGAGTTTGAAATATCAACATTGCAGTGTGGGAGAGTGGGCCAGTGTGATGTTCTGTGACGAGTCCTGGTTTAGTCTGGGTAGTGGTTCTCGGCGGGTAACGATATTGAGAGAACGTGGAACACGTTTTGAACCAAGAAACACAACGGAGAGACATTAATTTTCATCAAGGGGAGTAATGGTATGAGCAGGCATCATGATGGATGGCCGCACAGACCTGCATTTCTTTGACACGGGGTCTGTGACTGTTCAAAGATACAGAGATGAAATTCTTGAGCCTTATGTTTGCTTGTTTCGAGGTGCTGTCCATCCTGACTTCATATTCAAGGATGATAATGCGCCATGTCACCGAGTGGTTCTGATTGATGACTTCCTTGAAACGGAAAACATCCAGCGCATGTCGGGGCCTGCGAACTCCCCTGATTTAAATCCTATCGAGCATGAATGGGATATGCTCGTGAGACAAATTGCAGCCCTTTCACACCCACCAAGCTCAGTTACAGAACTGAAGAGAGCTTTCCAAGACGCTTGGAACTGTTTGAGCCCACAACTCATTCATCATCTCACAGCAAGTATGGTAAATCGCTGTGCAGCGTGCCTGGCTGTCAGAGGTGACCACACGCCTTATTAAACTGCAGCATCAGTATTTTATTTAATGTTTTCGTTCATTTTTTCTTTAAAGTATGAATCCTTGCTATGCTCAGTTTTCTTTCAAACTGCTATTTTGGATAATAAAATTAATTATTGTCACTTTTGATTTGATTCCTTATTTCATAACCATTTTACACTCGCATATCACGTTTCTTGCCATTCTGATTTACAGTTCCATCTTTATTCACATAATTATCAATCATGCTTAACTTTTGGACACCAGTGTATAAGTTTCAATAATTTCATTGTTAAATGAGTATTATGAGTAAACATTATAAATGTTTTTTTCTAACAACAAAGTACATCATATTTCCTTTTTAGTTTAATTGTCAAAGCTAAAGTAGAAGTCGAGTACCCGAGATCAGTAGTACACACAAGCATTTTTCAAGGGGGGGTGTCCATGTTCAAAAGTCCCATAACTCATATCATACCTCAAGACAACACCAATTGATTTTTCTGATTTTGTTTTACAAAAAACAGTAAAAAATTAAATTATTGAATTAATAATTAGCATTAATTATTAAAATAAACTGTTAATTACAAGTACTTTATTAAATTTTACGTTATATACGGTTATCATCAATAGAAGAAAACTCAAGGGCTTTGGTGGGGAGGGGGTCTGGACCCTTAGGACGCCCCCCTTGTGTGCGCCACTGCCTGAGATTCATCCTACCACCAAAGCGGCCACTAAAGCCAAGTTATCTCTGCCTTAACATATTAGAAATAAAAGTGGAGAGATCGATTTTTCTTATTTTTAATTCATACTAAAGAAGTAATATTTTTGAAATACAAATAAAAAGCTCAAATATAAGCTTTCAGTCTCAACTTCATGTTCCAAAAATCAAAGTTGCATTTAAGTGACCGATCGCATAATAGGACTCATTACAGTGAACCAGATTTCCTGCCTTTTTTGTAAAAGTTTTTCTGATTAAAAGTCTTTCCCTGCTTTTTATACGTAGAAACTATTTCATTAGTGTAGCTTCGGTCAATATAATTCTTTTTCTCGGTAGATAAATTTCAGACCCAATAATGAGGAAAATAAAAGTTTTTTTTTCTCTTGCTTTGACGAAAATGGCGGCTTTTCTTTCAATAGTAAAATTAATTGCATAAATATTAAAGGCTTCTTCTTTTTCCCTGAATTTCTTCTGATAATAATTAGAAATTGCTATCACTAAAAAAAAAAAGATCTTTCTGAAATGTAGCAAGATAATACGTACGTTAAGAATACAATCTTGACAAAACTAAAATACCTATAAATATAAAATACTTCACTCAAAACACACAGAAAAAAAGGTAAATTTTATTTAAAACTTTTAAGAGCGTCAGATGTAAATCAAAAACCTTCGTAATTTTTTCGGAAATATGCTTTATTTCTGTTTACAAACATAACCATCAAAACTTGTGAAATCATATAAATGTTGACATTTCAGTTTACTTAAAAAATTCCGTAATAATTTCTTCTTTTCAATAAATATTACAGTATTATTGCAAATCAAATTATATACATATATATATATATATATATATATATATTATATATATATAAAGGCATTAATTGTATCCTTTTAACAAAGCCAATATTTTTATAAATAAAAAACTAAATTAAAAAATTATCATTATTTTTGGAGTAAAATAATATTTAATTTGTTGTATTTTTAACCATTATTTATTGATAAGTATTTCAAACGCATTAGAAACAATTACTTTTTCTATCTAAAATAAATGTTAAGGTTTTTATAATTTTTAAGCCAATATATTTTCAAAAACATATCAGATATCAACTTGTGTTGCATATTATTACTTATTTTGAGACTAGTGATTATTTGTTGTCCATAATACGCTGAGAAATCCATATTAGCTTAATATATTAACTTATATTTTCATTAACGATTTCTATCTCTAGTTCAATTGTGATTCATACTATTAACATTACTTTTGCTGGATTTTGTCAATATTTTTTTTCTCAATGATTAAAAAGCTAATTTTTTGTATATGTCAACTCAAATATTGATTATCATCTGCATAACAATTTTTGATGCAGTAGCTGATTTTCAATTGGAGGTAAGACTTAGTGGGAAAAAATATCCTACTCAACAGTTTCAGGACCTTGAAAACATATATGTTTTTGGTAAATGTTCACTAAAAATTAACCTAATTCTTTAGAGAAATCAAATAACATGAAAAAAATGATTTAAATTACTAATGAATTCAAAGTTAATTATTTCATTAAATAGAATAACATACATATAAGTAATTATTAATTATTTATAAGACACAAATTATACGAAAAGAATTTAAAAATTATAAATACTGGTAAAAAAATACAATTTTTTCCTTTCTAATAGGACTGCGTATTGGTAAGTACCATTGCAGGCCTAGTACATTCTACGGGAGATGGTATCAGTTCTTAGAGTGGCACTTCATAAGTGGAATATCAATTGCTCAGTGTCATTTTGAATCCCATTTTCCTCCTCAGAGGGAGCCACCTGAGCTGTGATGATACGAAACTATACTAGGGATTTTTAATTTTGTAGAGAGCACCCAAGCCAAGCAGGTACTCTATGGATCTTTAACATGTCACACAATTAAACGATATGAATTTTGTCGATTTTTTGCATAATTGAAACCCACCAGCTTGGCCCGAGTTTGAACCTATAAACTTGAGCGCACAAGGCCGACACAATATCAGTTATGCCACCAACAGCCGGTACAAAGTTTTAAGTTAAGATTTCGAAAACAAAAAATCTCCTATATATAATGCTTTATATACTAATGAAATAATAATCCAGAATCTTAAAAATTGCTTAAATAATAGACTAAAACTACAAACAGGTACATTAAATGCAAAAAGCAAACATTTTCATATTGCAATATACATATATTATAATTGTACGTATTAAAAACGTACATAATACATAACGCATTTACGTTATACTTAATAAAATAACATATTTCAAGTTTTGTTAAAAGAAAATGTAAGAAATAAAGCCTTATGTTGGATAAAATAAAAGCTATATATCTAGTTTTCGAAATTTATATTTTCCTATTTTTTTACTTATAAGGTGAAATACTCCATTTCTAAAAATACATTCTTGTTAAAAAGAGGAAAATAAATGCAATAAAGCATTCGATATAAAACAAACATCTGACAACGATACGTCCTCGAAGTGAAATAAAAATACCTCTTCTCAGTCAAACGCATTTCTTTTTAGACTCAGTATGTGCTCTTGGAGTGACTTTAAAAAAAAATTTTGCTCCTCTAAAATAAATTATTTTTGAGATTACAAATTCTTCTGCGAAAGAAGAAATACTATGTAAACAAATCGAGAGTAACATTTTGTTTCGAAAAATATTTGATTTTGATTGCTTTTACCGGAAAGTTTAAATATTTTTCAAATGTTGGCATCTTTGGATAAATATAACCTAAGCCAATGTTAATAATAATAAAGCTATAGCTTTAATATTCTGAAGATGGTTTCTGAAATCCAAGAAATTTTTGACTGCCTTGTAGTATATAGAGATTAGCCTTTCATATTACGAAATTGAAGCTTCGTAATTTAAAAAGAGCTATGAATCAAATTAAATCTAATGTAAGAGTTCGATTCTCAATATATAGATTTATAGCTTAACCAACAATTGTTCTGTGATTAAAAAATGGTTTCTTACTGATTATACAAGAGTGTTAGGAATGAATAACATATGCTCTTTTTCGAAATAATAATTTTAATACGGAAAAAAAGAGACGTCATAAAAAATATATATTTTTAGAGCTGATTTGAAATAATTTAGATTTCTTTCATGCAACCCAAATAATAATTTACAAAATACAGACAAATTTTAATAAAAATTAGGTTATTCTAATTTAGCTTAAGTATAATATATAATTATTTCTATGGTTTACCTTATCAAGCAATGATAAATCATGTTAAGTAATGTAAAAATTAAGGAACTTTTTCAAATTTTAATTGTTTATTAACCTTAGTTTTTTTTTCAATTTCTCTTTTATCATATATATATATATATATTTTTCAATTTTTTTGCAATCATTTCATATTATCTGAATACTCAATACTATTGCTTTTTTTAAAGAAATTTTATGAACAACTCTTTCTTTAAACGAAATTCTGGTGTTATTATGGACAAGTATGTACATTGCTTTTTTATTCTTTTTGAAGTTTAAATGTATCAATTAAATTTAGCATTTAAAAGTTTTGTACTTACTTCTACTCAGGTAGAATACTTTTTATTCTATAGGATTTTGGGAATTAGTATTTTTAGGAATTAATTTTAGTATTAAACTATTTTAAACTGTATTTCATCTTTTAAATTACATATCAGTTTCTTAATATGGGTCTCTAAAAGTGAAAGTTGGCACCTTAAAATGATGTTTAACACTGCAATTTTAGATTAAAGCGTACGAGTTTTGTACTGTATTTCAGTGATTATTCTACTCTGAAATGTAGTCTTGCTACTTTTATCCGTTATACTTTAACATTGTTAGAAGAATTACAGCAATACTTACTATGTTATGCTTTTTTAATTCAAGTTTTCTTCGAATGATAAATATTGCCTTGATTTAAACTTTGCAGAGAATACCAGAGAAAAATTGATAAAGGGATCTTTTACATGCCACACAATCATATGACTTGCGTATCTACGATTTTCGCATCCAGAAAATCTATAAACTTCAACCTGCAACCTTGGGCACGCTACCCCCTAGCCACCAAGTCAACCGTACAGATTGTATAACCCAGACATAATTTACACAGATTTGCTTTAATGATCCAGTTGCGTAAGACTTACTCAAGATATAATAAGAATGAAAATAGCTTTTCTTATTAATTCTCAAAGCTTTTCATTAAGAGATGAAAATAATACTGTTTTGTAAGCTTTAATTTGAGGGAATCACAATAACTGAACAATATAGACAGGGAATAAGGAAGTGATGGTAGTTGTGAATAAACAACTCACACGGAAAAGGAAATTTTGATAAATCAGGAAATGATTAATTCAAAATGAAATACAAGAACGTTTAAAAACTACAGCAGAAAAAATCAACAAGCAGTTTTAAGAAATTTACTTTATTTAAAGTAGCAGTCTTTTTCATTGCTTCTAAAAAGTTCATTAAATGTCAAAATAGGAAATACAGTTTACTCTCTTCAAACTCTTCGTATATTTGCTTCTGAAAGTAACTAAAAATAAGACTGAACAAATTCAAACCAAGAAAATCTCGAATTAAAGTACATATAAGAACGTTTAAAGGATAAAATCACTCTTTAATGCACTTTTTTCTTCCTCTTTTTCTAATGATTTACTGCCAATTCTGTTTTTACTCGAACTTCTTTTCAACGGTTTTCATTTAACACGTATTAGAAATAAAAGTTATTACTCTTTCTAAGCGATTTATTTGGATTTAACACAATCAACCCGAATTATAAGAAGTATTTTCTTAAATTTTATTTTTATAATTATGACATTAGAGACGAGAAATGCAAAGCAATTTCCACCTAAGAGAATTCCCATAATTTTATAGACTGAATATGGAAGTTTGTATGCTTTTTCTGCATTCTAAGTTTGGTGATCAAAGTGAAAAGTACATTTTAAAAGTTTATAAAATTAATAAATGATAAAATAAATTCGTCGATAATACAATATTATTAGAAGTATCCGGTGATACTTCTTTAGATATGGCGGGAACTACACTGCTAACCACACACAATGCAACACCAAGAAGGACCAGAGATATCACAGCGAAATTTATTTGGAAGATAACATATTGTACAAAAATCAAAAAGAATATTAAAATTACAGCCTCTTGTGACGTGTGGATGATAACAAAATCATTAGTTAGGAGTAGACGTCACATTATTGGCTATCACCGCTGTCGCACGACTCGGCGTAGAAACAAAGAGGTTTGGGATGCATCCTTGGGGTACATGCAGCCATCCATGCGTCTTCCAAATATTGTCAAAGTTGATCTGGTGTAGCAGTGGTTGATGTATCCCAGGCCAGTCGATGTGCAAGCATAGGCTGCACGTTTTTGATTGGCAATATATCGGGAGAACAAGCAGGCCAATGAAGCAATTCGATCTGATGGGTAAATACGAACTCTTGAACATTGCGAGCCACGTGCGGTTGTGCATTATCCTGTTGGAATATGACTGATGACAAGCGCTGAATGTAGGGAGGACCACAGGCTCCAAACACCTCACAGATGTAGCGCTGGCTGTTTAGTGTACCGGCAATGCATGCCAGTTCGGTGAGGACGTGAAATCCAATACCATCCAAACCATGATACCGGGTGTAGGACCAGAGTAGTGATGCATAACATAACAGTTATCAGCCTCTCACCACGGTGTGTATCTCCAAACTTGAATCTGAACATCGTGATGTTGTAGGCAGAAGCAGGATTCGTCAGTAAATACAGTATCTTTTAATTCCGTTGTCCATGTCTGCCATTGATCGCCCTTTGGGCGATGCAAATACCTGTGGTTCCCAGTCAAGGGTAAAGGAAGCAATACACGCCTTTCGGTATTTCTCTCTGCTGCAAACGGTGTCGAATGGTTCTAGCCGACACCCAATGATGCGTAACAGGCTGATTTTGTTGTGCTATGGTTCGTCATGTGCTGCTCGATCCATCACTGCCATGCGCACAATCCTCCTGTCATCACGGACAGTTTTGCTACGAGGAGGGTGCAATCAGCCCCATCGGTCCACCGTTTTTCTCTTGTATCCAGCAAAGACAGATCAAAACCACATTTGCTTGATTTTATACAACACGTTGACCAATTTCTTTGGATAACCCACATTTCCTATGAGCTACTGTTCTTAGTCAGTTGAATTCAGAAATTTAGTCAAAAGACGCTCGATTTCTTCCACGAAGCATAGGTAACTAGCTTATTCCCACACAAAAAAACCGTGTGAAAAATAATTATCGTTCTTCAAATCGCCAATCTGTTCTCCCTATATATAGCACTCTCGGGGGAAGCTAGTGATGTGCGTCTGCGCAATAATGCTATTGATTTGGAAATTTTATCGCCGCCAATGTATGATGTAACTTTCCCATGGTTTGGATGCTTCCTTCAGGGTGTTGCATTTGAATGGCCAGTCACTCACTCATTTTTCTACTTCTTTTGATTCATTTATCAAAAATATACTTTTATTTAATAATAATGTTGATATTGTAATCTGTCAACTTAAATCAGTCGAGTCTCAAAATTCTTCCGTTGACGTAATGTGGAAACTCGAAGAGGGTGTGTTAGCTCAAGGGTCATCCTTGTCACTTGACCATGATTAAAAATTACGGCCTTCGTAGTGTGATGTTAATAAAAACTCATACTCCCTTACCCAATAAAACAGTTCAAATTATTCTTGCTAGATATTATTTATTGTTTTATTTGTTAAATGCTGGCCATTGACCATCAGGTGATTACGCAACGCGCTATCCAATACTGTTTAGAATATAATCTAAATTCATGAGTGCAGAGCACACACACGTAGAAATGAGCAGCGCCCATGACATGTCCAGAACTACACAAAGCACATAAAAGTGAGACAGTTAAATTAAAACGAAATAAATGCGTACAAAGTCAGTCATGTCCAGTCAATAGTCTAAACTCAGCCATAGCAGTAGCATGAGGACAGTCCGGTTCACACTATTAAAACACGATGCTTTAACAGGACCCTTCAATGTTTATTTTTAGTAATGCTGGGAGCTGCACTACGAAAACATTTTTTATAGATCTTGTTAATCTCGAGCTTAGCAGAGTGAAGGTTTTGGAAGACCTTTGGAGAATATCCGTGCCTCTTTTTGCCAAGAGACAGCTCTTAACTCGATAAATTTGTTTGTCCTATGTTACTTGCCAGGGCCTGAAGGACAAATATTAACTTCAGATTAACAAATATTAACTTAATATTTGAAGTAGTTTTTATTAATTTTTTTTGAAAAATAATGAATATTAATTCAAATTTAGAAACACACATAACATATAATATTTGATCCCGTAAATTTTTATTGTGCTTAGATATCTATGTGATAATATGTATAAGTATGCTGTTAAGTCAGCATCATCATTATTCTCATTTACGTATTAACAGAATATTTTTTATGCCATGTTATGGTTTATTTTCCTATATACTGTCAAATAATTTAATTAATACGTATTCATGGCTATTTTTAAAATTATATAGTTTTCATGAATCTTTTTTACATACATTCGCTGGGAACGTGTTTATCGTGCACAAAAACAGAATTCGAAATATCTTGAATATAGATGTGTAGGATAATAGAGATAAAGTTGCGCAGATTTGTTTGATTATAAATAAATTTGTGTTATGTTTTAATTTTTTATAAACATTTCCCTTTCTTAATCCATTATTAACAGCAAGAAAGGAAACGAACCAACATGGAAGCTGAAAACACTTTAAAAGACATACACTTTATAAGACACATTTTTGACTTTGAAACACTTTTCTCACAAATATATTTTACGTATCAACTAAATTTAAAAGGTTTTGAAACTATCTAAAAGTTTCCTGCTACAATGTAAAGAACAAGGAAAGAAAAGAGGAATAAATTTTTAGCGCAAAATACCTGGGCAATTTTTCACATTCAGTTTAAAGTACTTTTATACGTATAAAGTTGTTTTTTTCCTATAGAGAAATAATGTTTTCATTGCGCTATACTTATAACATTGAGCTTTACTTAAAGTGTGATTAGTGTATATTTCAAAGGGGAGAAATTTGAACAAGTTTGTCAAGAGATTGGTATTTTGTAGACAACGTGGAATGTAAACTTAAAATAATATTAAATGCATGTTTCAGAGGTAGGTAAGTTTACTGGTTGAAATTTCAATATGAATTTAAAATTTGTATTGTTTTGAGAAAAAGTGACAACTGTTATTTTGTTCTGAGATATAATTTTAAGTTGATATAAAATATCTATAATTTAAATACTTGTATTTACAAATACTTAAAAACATATGTATCGTGTAAAGTCTAAATTGAGAAATGTAAAATACCGTGCACAAAAAATTTTAGCTTTTATTGTAAATAAATATGTATAATTGGCATGCATATATAGAATGTATCAGTACAGCGGTAACAAAATTTAAGGATAGATAGAGTAAATCTAGACGATAGGAAATCATATAGCATTGCAAGATTGGGAAAGCTTTCCTGGCGTGGTAGTGAAGTTACAAAACACACGAAAGAATGGACACGCATAAGAGGAAAGAAAACATGTTTATTATCCTTAGTACAACAAAAACTAAGAAAAAAAAACATTAAGTAGACAACAATGGTTATTCGAAGTTGCGACTCAGGACCGTATCCGGTACTTTGAATCCCGACTTGATTGGCATCAGCAAGCGTACTGGCAGTGATTTTTCTGGACCAGATCCCGCACAGTTTCCTTGTTGTTGGCGTTCTTACTCTACGTTTATGTTTGTCCACAGTGAAGGATTCGCTGTAGGACAATCTCTGGTGCAAGCGTGCAAGAAGGCGTTGCTGACAGTTTCCTTCCTGGGGTTTTGTTGGGCTTACAAACTCTGGGTGGGCTCATCCATTGAAATGAGCAGCTTCGAATGTCAGATACACATCAGCGAGCTCAGCATTCCTGTAATTTTCCATCCTAACACACTCTTTTGGCAGGTGAAATGAAGCTTCATAGTAAGCGCAGCAGCAAACACCATGCTTGCGGTTACTGTGTCAACTAATGCTTCGGTTTACTTTGTTCCATATATCTCGTACATTAACCAAAGACTTTTCAACGCTTTTGCTGTTCTTAAAACAATAAACACATTTCTTCACTTATTCGTATCCTGTCTATCTTGCGTTTTGTGTCAATCAGAAAAGCATTTTTCCGACCATGTGATTTCCCACCATCTGGGTGTATTCTATCTGTTGTGAAAGTTTATGACACACAATTTTGTATAATGGCATAGCCACAATTTTTTATCCCATGAAGTGGAATAAATGACTTACAGTTGCATGTTAAATATTAGAAAAAGAATTTTTAAACGTTTCTCTAGATATGCTGCATATTTATCTAAAGGAAGATAAATACACAAACAGAGGACTAATTTTTATGTTCTAAAAAGGAGAAGCAGGATAAGTATTATATAATAACATAAAGTACCTCAGGATGCCGGAGTATATCCAAAAACGTTATAGTTGCATGCATTTGTTTTTGATTCGTTAATAAGTTGTGTATATGATTACTAGGTGAGATTTCCTGCATTAATAGAAAACAAGCTACATTATTAAGGAACAAGAAAATCGCTCAATAATTATTGAAAAGGCCCTAGCTAAAAATTTCTCTTATGAGTGCGGTATTCATCTAACTCAAGATTGAAACGAGACTCTCTTCTCAAACCATTATTTGACTCCATTGATAATGGAGGAAGTTTAAATGCAGAAATAAAGAATGTCGAAATTTTACTCACCATTCTACTGTTAACAATTGATGGCATTCAATTAGTATGAAAAAAGATACATTTTATGGTGAATTCTAATCTTAGCGGATATGGCCGTGTTTGTACTGGGGATTTATTTATTCTACATTTTGCCTTTCTTAAGCTTTCATTTTAGCAACGTGGATTCTTGCAATAATCTTTGTTACTTAAGTTTTTCCCAGTCGTATCCATACTTCTCAAATAGTTGCTTATTTTTCAATATAGCAATCTAACTATAATATGGATCCAACTAATGGATCTGTTCGACTCCGTTTGAAATATGTATTATGTCATAAACATAGATTCTTTGAATGGGAACATTTAGTTATCTTACAATATCATATAAATATATTTAAAGAAGAATACAAGTAGACGAACTTTTTTGAGGAATAGCTTTATATTTTTACTTGTTGTTGTTATTAAAATATTAAACATTAAAAAAAAGATAAAATAATATCTTAGTAAACTGTTGTTGGCGTATATAATGTTTGTAAAGTTCATTAACAGTCTCAGAGAGTTTACTTTTAAAAGTTCTTTCTTCTGAAAATATGCTTGCGTATTTCCGTCTAAAAACTGAAGAAATTAGTAAGAAAATTAAAAATATTCCAAAGAATAATATTAAGATAAATAAGAAGTATTATGTATTTCCTTAAAATATGAACTTAATCTAAATGAAAAATTATCAGTTGAGTATTATTTTATACACTTGATTAGAAATGCAAAATTTGTTGTACTAAGACAGAATTCTCTATCTTACAATATTAAAAATAGTTTTTTTTAATTACAAGAATATTTACATCAACTTATGTACGAATGTAATTTAAAAACTTCACCTTAAAGAATAATTTCTCAATGGGTTTCTATTATACGTAATACAGATTTTATGATAGACCATTGGTAAGAAACTAATTTTGTTTTGCTTTTTATAGTTCTTATTAAAATACTTTTTATAGCATTTATGAAATGAATTTCACAACTTTTATTTAGTTAATGAATTGAGTTTATTGCAACGTTCAACTTAATTAAGTTAGAGTAATAACTAAAAGAAAAATATATAGAATTTTCATTAGAAACACGCAATACATTTCCTTATTAAGGTATATAAAGATTACTTCTCATAAGAAATGAAAAAGATATTTCTCCTTGAGCATTTATGTTACTTAAAACTATATTCTAGATTAATTATTCTCAGTAGCGAAGTTTTTGATAAATTAAAAGGACATCAGTAACTTCAGGAAAATGTCATTTACTATTTCTTTTAAAAAGTACATACAATGAGAAATCACATCTTATGAACGAACATAATTAAATCCTATTCATCTGGTAAGGTTATATTTTAAAATCTACATGGTATCAATTAATCAAATTAAAAAGGAAAATTTCCTTTTCTTTCTTCCTACTAGATTACAAGCAGAGAATCATTAGGAACACTTTGGAGGTTAGTCATTAAAAGTTACGATTTTTCTTTTTATATTTTTAAGGAACTTGCTAGAGTTAGGAAATTAAATCCGAATCCTTATCTAAAGAATGAAAACAGGTTACTTTAAATAGTTAACGACACTCTTACTGTGTAAAGAAACGAGATATTGGATACAGTAGAGAATTGCATACTTTCTTAGTGCCTGAAAGTTCTAGAGAGAGAAAAGTAATTAAACTAACCCATTAGAGTGATTAAATTTTTTTTCTGTCCATTTATTTAAAATTGAAAATTCCATTAAATAATATGGGGACTAGTGCTTTAAGGAAAAATACTAGAGGTGATTGATAAGTAAGGTCTCCAATTGTATAAAATAAATAACCAGAATCTTTCTTCATTTACGGAATGAAGAAATTAATAGAATGATTGAGCAAATGTGTAGCTGTTAGTGGTGACTATGTTTGAGAAATGAGTTAACAATATGTAACAGTGTGGTAACCTCTGGTTACTCCTTACATTCGAACCCTCTTGTCTATCTGTAAACCTGGCTAGATGTGTAGGAGGAATAGAATAATCTACAGACATTATTTCCAATCAAAGTAACTTATTAATTCTTACTAACCAATATCGATCAGACACAGTGCAATTCTAATTAAGGTATATGAACTATGGTAGAGTGCAGAGGTGAGATACTCTAATGCGGGGACAATGTTACAGACCCTTAACTGAATCTAAGACTGCTTAAATGCACTCAATTACAACTACGTCGCACACTAATAACTAGCTTCTATTTAATTAAGAACACAGTACCTGTATCTTTAATATAGCAGATTCTATACTGTAACTTGCAGGCACTATATTGGGCTTGTTCAATGTCGTAGGTTCCACGCTCTGCAATCCTTTTACTTATTCTCGAACTTCAAGCTTCCTCCTACTTGCACACATCTAACGTACCAACTTCAGCTTGTCAACAACTACCTGTCAACAGATCACTTGCTCCCTTCCTTTCCTTCACTTTACTTCACTTCACTTAACTTTACCTCTTACTTCACTCTCCTTTGCAACTCGCGAAAATCAAATTTATATAATATTCCTCATTTATATAAATCACTTTTGGTTTCTCGATGAATGTTGGTTGAAATAAATATTTTGTTTTAAAGAGAAAAGAAGATATTAGTAGAGCCGCGTATAGCTCCGTCACAATAGTAAATCATTCCCTTCATTCTAATACCTCCGTTATTATTTTATCTTCTAGAAAACTTATTTTTAACTATTGAAGACCTTACTTATTATCAACCCTCGTAGATGATCACGAGTGAATATTGTTAGAAACAAATCATGAAACATTTTTTTTTATTTACTACTGGAAAGGAGGATGGTGCAACTTATACAAATATTCCTACTCATTGTTTGAATTGTAAAACTATCATTTACATATATTATGTCATTTACATGTATTATATAACTATTTACTTGTTCTTTTTTCATGAAATTCGTTTTTGACACTCATTTTCAATTCAATTCATCACTGAAGTTGCAATGTCTAGCACTTAATTCATAAAATCATAAGATTTCGAAAAATCTGCAGCTCTTACAGCTTTCTGGAAAGTTGAGTATTAAGCTCCTTCGATTTTTAATAAGTATTCGTATGAGACAACGCCTTTCTTCTCACGCAACGATTAAAGTCCAGGTAATCTATGAGATATTTTTCTGTGAGAACTTGCAATAATGTACTATCATAACCTTTTGGAGACATTATATGAAGTGAAGCCCATGGTTAACAATTCAGCGTCAATGTGTTATTGGTAATGTTTCCTTTTGCCTTAATAAGCTATAATAAAAGAAACAGAAGTTTATCATTATAATTTTTGAAGCCCAAGATACAAAGTAACAAAATGTTATGTTACTTTTTAAAAATAAATATTGGGAGTTAAAATATTCATGAAAAGCAATTACATTAGCAGGTAAATTTCCAGCAATCAAGGACATTTAATAAATCTAAGGATAAGCTAAAGTTCAATAACAGATAAATTATTTTTCAGAAAATATTCCTAAATTCAAAATGATTTTTCTCCTTGTATTTTGATATTAATTATGTCTCTTGCGAATTGATTTCCATTAAAAAATTTATCCAAAAGATAATTGTGGTTTAAATTTTGATTGGAAGCCATGGAATTTTAAATTAACCGTTTTCTTATTAATATTAAGAAAAAATTGCACATGGGATTTTAAATAATTGTACATTTTCTACAAACTTCTTTTAATATTTTTTCCCATATTTTTTAGATGAAAATTGCGCTAAGAAATATGCATATCTTTTGAAGATAGAATTCAGATTCTAATATGTAGTATTTCTTCTTCTTTTTTATTTGTAATTGTAAGCACACCTTCTACACATAAAATCTTTTTAAAAATAAATTTTTAAATTATAGAATAAGTATAAGTATATATTTTTTAAAAGTAAATGGAGAAAAATTTTAAAAATGTACAGAATTTTATAAATCTATTCATTTTAAGTTCCACAGTGATTTCTGAAAAACTACAGTTCGTTGGAAGTTGGAAACGAGCAGCTTTTTGAAAATATAAAAAAAAAGAAAGTAGAACGTAAGAAAAATGAGAGCTTATAATTCAAAAATATTTCAAGAAAAATACAAATTTTGCGTTAATTTATCTATAAAAATATCTGAATTTGATAATATTTTACCTTATACACCAAAAACTCCTTGGAAATATATTTCATGTTTCCTTCAACTGAAGTAAAGAATGTTTTCAAAAAATAATATTTTTTTAGAATGTTCTTTCAAAATTTAACAAGGTTGCATTTAAAGCTGTTGATGTTGATATAAAAATGTTGGATATTTAAATGCAAATAAATTGAACAAGTTTGGTAAAGTATAATATCTAAGTTAAAAATATAAAATGGGAATCGAGATTATTTTAAAAAATAATCGATTATAATATAATTATTAAAATAGTCTATTATTTAATAATATTTATTGAAATCATAGATGTTTATGAATAAAAGTGATTGATTTATGAAAGCATTTATAATGTTTTTTTTTAATAATTGAAAATGCACGAAAGGATTTTTTTATGTTGTGTAGGTATTTTCATTACAATAATTAAATAAATATTAATATTACTTTATTTGAAAAAAAAATGATTGTAATTTTTTTAAACAGTTAACTTTATAGAAATAAAATCAAACTTTAGCATCATTTAATTTCCAAGATTTTTCAGCTATGAAATCGTTGCACATTTTATTTTCAAATTACGGGATATATATACTATATTCATTTTCTCTAATATTATTAGCTCTGTAAAAGATTTTTCTACCGTAAATTAAAGCTCATATTTAAGAATAATCAAGAGGTAAAATTTATATTTATAATACAATATAAATCTTTGGTTTATTATTGACGGAGTCATTTTGTGTCTAATATTCTAAAACATAGTGTTTTTTTATGAGTTTGAAACTGCTGAATCAGTAACATAATCTAACGGTATGATACTTTTTTTTATTCGTTTACGGTAACTCAGCAAGTATCTTTCAAAATCCTTAATAAAATATTTTTTACCATTATTTGAGAAGCCAAGTTTACCTTTGTTACAAGATAAAAGTTTCAACCAGGATAATATTCGAAATTCGAATTTGGTTAGTTAATCTTTTTGTATTCTTGCTTCAATTTTGTGTAAGGTATATTATTAAAACGTTTTGAGCAATTTTGCATGAATTGCCTGAATAGTTTTCTATACTAATCTTATAAAGATGAGCACATTTTTACAATGCAAATTGAGATTTAAATCTCATGTGCCTTAAAATTGAATTATTGTGATGAACTCGTTGAAGGTACTCTTAGAGATAATATATGTTTATTATATTTATTAGAAATACAGAATTATTAATTTGTAATAATGTATTATACTGGGTTATCAGAAATGAATGAACTGATTACAAAATTTAATAATTCTCAAATGAATAAGCAGAAAATAATTAAGTTGTCATTGTAAAGATAAAATATGAAATTTTTTTCGTACGTCACGTTTCTTGAAGTAAAGTAGAATTTGTTTTCACAAATGTTCAATGGGAATTCCTTTAGTCACCCGTATATTAATGCGAACGTGGTCGCCCAGGACTTTTGCCTTTAGGCAGGCATCCAGTTTCTTGAAACTGTTTATGCTATATTATACTCTTAGATGTTGGTGTATTTCCATGGCACTTTCTCCGAAATTCACGCTGAACCGTGATTACTGACAGACTTTTTGCAAACGAGAACACACAAAATGCCTTTCCCAGCTGCAACGCCATTTCCCCTTTTTTGTCCACAATTACAGCATTACTGCCATCTATTTGACAAAAACAATGCTATAAATTCAAAATTTCATATTTTATCTTTACGATGACATATTAAGGATAATTTTCTGTTTTTCATCCGGGAGTTATAAATTTTCGTAATCGGGTCATTGATTTCTGATAACCTTGTATATTTTTTTTTTTTTTTGAGACTCTAGGTAGACTCCTTGTGTGCCAACAAGTATAACACAAGGCTTACAAACGTAAGTCAATACTCAGTCAATAGTGGTAGGAAGTTTTAAGTTCAGGGATACAAGCACAAATGGGAAATCGAAAGGTAAAAAGAAACAAGACGGGATGCAAATACAATAAACACAGTACAAAATACAACATTGCTCACATGCAAAAACGGAGACATTCAGTAATTAAAATTATACAATGGTGAAGGTTTGGAAGCACATGTGTGATCAGAATAAGATTTTCAAAATACAAATGAGTAAAAGCATGCATACACACAAATACTTAAGAATATACACACAGACATATATATATACAGGGTGCTTCAAAAAATGTATACACACTTTGAACTTCCATAGAAAATTTATTTACCGTTCTACAAAGTTAAATTTCAGGAAAATAGAAAGCTGAAAGTCCAATGTAAAATGAAACATAAATAACAAATGTTAATACTGTTCAAATTGGTGACCTGCAGCATCAATACAATTCTGAGTACGAGTCACCACTGATTCTGTACATCGTATCAAAACGTCCAATGAGATTTCTCTACACACTGCTTGAATCTCATTCCAAAGAATGTCTAGGTTACGTGGTTTACGTTTGTACACCTCATCTTTTACTGTGCCCCACAAGAAGAAATCCAGTGGTGTAAGGTCTGGAGAGCGTGCTGGAAACTCGATTGGCCCCCTGCGTCCTATCCACTGGCCCGACAAATTATGATCCAGGTAAGCTCGTACGTCCCTGTGATAGTGCGGCGGAGCACCATCTTGTTGAAAATAAAATTCATCATTACCGTATAATGCACGAATGGCAGGAAATATGGAATCAGCAAGCATTGTTAGGTAATTAATACCAGTTACAGTGCCTTCAAATCGAAAAGGTCCAATGAGTCCCCTTGAAGACAAACCGCACCACACATTTACACCAGGCAAATTTACAGCTTTTTCAATTGTAATGTTAAGATTTTCTTCACCCCAGTAAACACAATTGTGCCTATTGACAGTTCCATTAAGTTTGAATTGGGCTTCATCCGACCAAATGATGCTACCCATAAATCCCGGTTTACGTATCACCATCTCCTGAATCCATTCACAAAATTGCAACCTTCGATCTGGATCGTCGTCATTTAGCTGTTGCACCAGCCTTGGAATGTAAACACGATACTTGCCTCTCTTCAGAATGCGTAGCACGCTGCTAGCACTTACATCACTTTCACGTGCCCCTTGCCTTGAAGATTTGTTAGGAGAGCGTTGAAACAGTTCCAAGACTGCCGTTGATGACTCATCACTTGTAGCTGTTCGAGGCCGACCTGAATGACCTTTATGCACATCACACACTGTTCCATGAACTTCGAATTTGTCTCGTATACGTGTAATTGTTAATCTTGAAGGTGGTTCTGTATCATACTCCCTTCTCCACTGTCTTTGAACTTCATTTACATTCTCAAACTTCCAGTACCACTTAATAACCTGCTTACGTTCTTCAAAACTCAAACGTACGTCCCCCATGTTGATATTACAAATTCCTACTGATAATATAACATAGAGGGACGATTATGCTGCCACCTGGCGAAGAAAGATAACATTAACCTTGTAGAGGGGAAAACTACAATAGTTTAAAGTGTGTATACATTTTTTGTAGCACCCTGTATACATACATATATATATATATATATATATATACACACATACATATATATACGCAATTTTAAAAAAAACAGAGAGAGAGAGAGAGAGAGAGAGAGAGAGATACATACGTACACAGTAATTGTTAGCAAACACAAAAATAATAAAATAGTTAAAAAAAAATTAAATTTTTTTTTAAATTAAAAAATTTAATTGACAATCTAAACAAGACGAGAAAAAATGCTATTAATATATGCACAAAACGATGTAAAAGAAGACTTGCTCTGAACAAAGGCAGAGAAAGGAGGAGGCCACGCTATATTGTTCTTTTGTAGGCAATCCATGAGAGTACGTCTTTCGGAAGAGAATTTAGCACAAGCAAATATTAGATGCTTGACATCCTGGACTGAGTCACTGGAGCAAGAACACTGGTCAGTAGGCGACAAATTAAAGCGTTTCAAATAGGCTTTAAAGTTTCCATGCCCAGTTAGAGACTGCGTAAGTATAAAATTAGGTTGAAAGTGTGTAGCCTTTAAACGTCTCTGAGTAGAAGGAATAAATTCCTTGGTGAAGAGCGCATTATTTGATATTTGATATAATTTATTCCACTCAGAAATAATTTTTTCCTTAAAAATATTTTATAATATGATTTCGGAATGCTCATATGAATCAAAAAACTTAATTTTGTAGCTTCTTTTGCAAGCCAGTCAGCACGTTCATTGCCATAGATTCCCGTATGACCTCGAACAAAAGAAAAGGAAACTTTTACACCTCTGCTTCGAAGAAAATTGAGATCAATTTGCGTTTTAACAATCAGTTGATTTTGAGAATCAAAGTTATTTAAAGCATATAAAGATGAAAGAGAATCGCTGCAAATTAAAAAATCCGATGAAAGGTTTTCGTTTTTACAGATCCATGAGACTGCTTGAGCTATGCAAAGTAATTCAGCCTGAAACACACTACATTCATCTCTTATTCTAAATTGGCGAGTTTCAATTTCAATAAAATCTTGGAAAATAACAAATGCAAGGCCAACCTTATTGTTAATTTTGCTACCATCTGTAAAGCAGACAACAGGAAAGTTGTCTTCAATATTTTTACGGTAATTAACAAAATTAAGGGGAAATCGTTCAGAAGGATGAGGGAGATCAGAAAAACGCAGGGTACCATCTAGAATCTTATTGGTACAGTTCTTTATTGCATTCTTGAATTCATTATTTCTGATTATAAAGATGTCAATAGGTGGAAAGCCCGAGATAGCAAACACAGCATCATAGGATATCGTTCGATACCCAGAAATAACTCGAAGAAGTATTCTTCGTTGAATTTTTCGCAGGAGACGACAATTTATTTTCTTCTTCAAGGCAGATCCCCAGATTCGTGAACCATAACAGATAAATGGAACAATGCCTTGTTTATAAATGAGGGATGAGACATTGGACTTGATCCCAAAGCTATTTCTGGCAACTCTGTTAAGCCCTAGCAGAATTTTTTCACACTTATTTGAAAGATGCAGAATATGTTGCTTCCAACAGAATTTACTATCAAGGACAATATCAAGATATTTTTATTCCTTCACACAATCGAGGGGAATCCCATTAAGGGTGAGGTTGCTGGTGAGGGTGTTGCTTTCTCTTTACTCCAAGATCATAACTTTTGATTTGACAGCATTAAACTCTAAGTTATAATTCTTTGCCCAGGTTGATACAAAATCAAGGGTAAGCTGCGCTTATCTGCTTATATCATGAAAAGACTTTCCCTGAAAACAAAGAAGTAAGTCGTCGGCAAAAGCAATCGTTTCACAAGAGAAAGCCAAGATTTTTCCAAAAATCATTTATAATGATATTCCAGAGAAAAGGTCCAGAAACTGATCCCTGAGGACATCCCTTGTTCAAAAATCTCTCTTTTGAGGAATGACCTAAAGATAAAGTCACAGATCTATCCTTCAAGAAGCTGGAAATTACGACAAATAAGTTGTTAGAAAAGTTAGATCTTTTTAAAAGGCTCAGAATACCAGGCCACCAAGCATTATCAAAAGCTCCTTTAATATCCAAGAAAACTAGGATTGTATGAAAATTTCTCTTTTTTCCTTTTAAAACAATTTATTAAGTTTCATCAAGGCATCCTAGGTACATTTTTGTGGCATAAAACCAAATTGGTTTTTATTGAAAAAATAATCTTTGTGTAAACGCCAGGCCACTCTGTTGATAATGAGTCTTTCAAAACATTTACCCAAAGTTGACAGTAAACAGATACACCTAAGATTGTCTAAATTAGGGAGGGATACGGACGTCGCTCACTTTGGGAATCAGGATAATCCTAGCTTTTTTCCAACAGAGAGGAAAAGTCTTGAGACGAAAACATGAATTAAAAACTTTTAGGAAAAATTCAGGGTGCATTACATGCAATTTCTTGACAACTTCATTAGGAATGGACTTCATTAGCCAGGTGACTTTCTTAACTTCAATATATTTATAACAGCATCAATTTCATGTATGGTAAAAGGTTGGTCATTCGTTATGTTGCTATTGATAAGAGCGTCATTTCGTATTTCCTTGTGACAATCATCATCATCATTCTCACAATCATCAGGAAAAGAATGGAAGATAATCTCATTAATTGTCTCTTCAAAAGAATTAGTCACAGTTCCACATGGAAGAGCAATTCCACTGAGTTCAACTCTCTTCTGAAACTGCTGTTTGACGCCATAGGTATAAATCTTTTTCCACACATTATTTACATTAATTTCATCCAAAAATTCCTTCCATGAGCTTAATTTGGCATCTAAAAGTTTTAAATTATAATTAGTTCTTAATTCTTTGTATTTACTTTTATAAATTTCTCTTAAAAAGCGATATTTTTACATCTCTGGAATCTTCGTCTTGCAGCATTAACGTGCTTTCTCATGCACCCAATTTCCGTTGTCCACCAAGGAATTCTGTGCATCCCTTGCTTTTTAATTGGAATTGACATTTTACAAGAATTTAGAATAATAGAAAGGAGATTATCTACGAGATCATGTAAGGAATCTGGATTTTGGCAAGAATCGATGCGATTAGTAATGTTTGACAGCAAGCAATTAGATGTGTCATAGAAGAGTTTCCAGTTCGCTTTTATCAGGTTGAAGACACAAAAGTCACCATTTTTGTTTGAGAATTGGAATTAAGAACAATATCAAACTCAATTGCTTTGTGGTCAGAGAGAGAATCATAAGTAGGCAAATGCCAACAAGAAACATCTTCCGGCAAATCAGTTCCAACTGCAGTTACATCAATGTAGCTAGAACCTTGAGAGCCACAAAATGTAGGACCGCAATCTTCATTAATGACAAAGAGGTTATGGGCACTAATAAAATCGGTGAGCTTGGAACCTCTAGAGTCAGAAAGGGGACTGAACCATGTTTCAGATTTGCTATTAGCGTCCATTGACCAGACCAATCTGTTTATAGGCATCTTGGAAAAAAGTTGGTTAATTTTTTCCAAATCAAAATCAATATTCTTGGAGGGTTCGAAATAGTAGGAAACAAACAAAAAGGATACTTTATTAATGTTTAAGCGCACTGTCACCATATTGTAATCAAGGTGATTTAGATCTAGAAAGGTTGAAATATTTCTATTTCTGACAATAATGGCTGTTTTAATTATCTCGAAAGAAGGACTGAAGAAAACTCTGTAAGACGAAGGAAATCCAGGAAGAGTTCCCTTGTACGAATGAGGCTCTTGTACCAACGCAACATCAATATTGCGAACTTCCATATTCAAAATAAGCTGCTGTGTAGCACTTTTTGATTTATGCAAATTAAGTTGTAAAATGCGTAAATGCGGTTGAGGTAAAACATTATTCATAACTTGTTTGAGATGCAACAAGTTTCTCCATAAATTGATGACATTTACAGCAGCTAGAATAGGGTTTGTGATTCACATCAACTTTTTTGTTTGGGTCTCTTGTTTTCTTATTGAATCTAATACAATTAACGCAAACCTGAGTAGAGAGATCGCACTCACTACTCTTGTGTTCTCCAGCACATTTGAAACAGTACAAGCCATTTTCACAGTTAGCAGCCTTATGATGATATCCAAGGCACTTAAAGCAACGGTTAATGGCCAGGAAATCCTCGATTTTGAAAACGTTCCAGTTTGCTCTCAGGAAGTTCATATTAAGGCACAGTTTTCGACAAATCGGACTGACCTCTAGAACCAAATGCCGGGAGTTTTCGAATTTTTTAAGAGTGAAACGAATTTTTGTCTCCTCCCATATTTGTTCTTTCTCTCCCAATTCCGGATTCTGTTCCTTCAAAAGCTGGAGAATCTCGTGATCACTAATTTCATTCGGAAGATTTTTCAAAAGCAAATTTGGGTTTCCTCTTCCGCGGAGAAGACACTTGAAGCGAATTTGTTTTTTCTTTTATTGCATTCGAAAACCTTTCTTATCCTCTTTTGAAACACATTGAACAAGCACTCGATTATTATTGATGGTTCTCATCTTTTTTATCCCTACTTGAATTTGTCTAGGGTTTAACTGAGTTCTGATGATTTTTCGCACTTCCTCAGATGTAAAATCATTTTTGTTAGAACATACAATAACATTATTCATTAAATTACTCTCATTGGGAATGATAGATGGCGCCACGATACGAGCATATGATGGTTTTGTAAACGACGCTGGGACATCATCGTTATTCTTTGCATCTCCAGATTTGTTGAAAGCTTTTGAAAAATGTAATTTCAACTTACCCAAAGCAGTTCTTGCACCTTCACGCAACTTTTTGCTTGGGTTTCCAACACAATTTAGCACATTTTCCAAAGATTCGAAGCAATCCTCAAGCGATCGAAATGACGCGTCAACATCAATGGCCGCCATGTTGGCTTCCACCTTCCTAACCTTGTATATTAGGATCATAAAATACCGAGTGAGAGAGGTCCCCGTATAGCTAATTTAAAGCACCATTGCTAAGTTAGAAACCACTATATCCGAAGGAAGGTGGTTTCACAATGAAACTACAGCCACATCTCATTTAGAAGTAAAAAAGAATCATCCCCAGACTAGTTTTTATTAAGCTAGTGTTAGCTTTTTGCATGAAAACATTATGAATAAGTGGTTTCCTTATGAAACATCTCTCATTAACTCTTTCGGGGCCTGAAGTTCTTCTATGGTGTAGAAGTTTCGATAATGATCTTGGTTTAAAAATATGAGGTTTGTCGAGAACAGCCCTAATATTTAATTTAATTACGATGTTAATAAACAGTTATTCAATCAGTTCAACTTTAATCTCAATTAATTTCTTCTCATTACCAGCTGTTATAAATACAGTTAGATACATTTATAATATTTCTAGGTTCCTAACACTTTTGAAACAACAGTCTTAATTATTTTTCTAAGACAGAAAATTCTAATAAAAGTATTTTGAACATTCCTACTTAGGTAACTATTCAATTCTTTGCTCAGAAATATTAACATTCTATTTTAAAATTTTTCTTTATAGGAAATTTGTTTGAATCAATGCACTTTACTCTTTTTTTAATTAGAGTGTATATTTTAAGGTGGCTATCACAAGGAATGAAAATTTAGTATGCTTGTGTAAATCATTCTTCTGCCCTTAATTTTATTTTCAGGAGAAGATAGAAGATTATGATAATATGTAGTATTTTATTGGGATAAATAAAATTGATGTAGAAAAAAAAGAGGAAAGAAAGGAAATCCGAACTATATAAAAAAAAAATAGAAAACTTAAATCACCAGAAGCAAATAAATCCTCAGCTGTCGCATATATGATATTATTTGGATTTGCACGTGGATGTGTATTTATCTTATGGCCGTATTATTTGAGAAGATAGTCTTTATAAATTTCTTATTTTTCAATTCTGTAGGCAACAGCCCTTACATTTCATCTAGATAGAAGTTAATACAAAAAAAAAATACAAATATTTACAAAAAAATATGCAATACTGAAGTAGTTTTCGTTTAAATAAATAAAAAAGCAATGATTACATCAAAAATAAATGTTTCTTAATTTGGAATAATTAATTAAATTATAAATTGATTACATTTACATTTTATTTAATTTATAATAAGGTAGTTAAAAATTTAAATAAGAGAAACATTTCATTTCTATATATAGGTAAATTAAAAATATAAATTGTAAATTAATTTATAGAATTTACTTTGTAGCAAAAACAAACACAATTTCTAGACATTAACGGAAAGGAATAACTCACTTATAAAGTGACTTGATGTCTTTTGGGGATTCAATTTCATGCATAGATAATGCATTGAATGGAACAGAAATAAAAGTATCGGGTTACATAAAAAATATAATCTTCGATTAAAAAAACGTTTTTTTTATTTTATCATAAAAAATCAATTACATTAATTTTTTAAATCAGCCTCTTTTAACTATACAATTATACAATAGTTAGAAAAAATTACATGCGCCCAAAGTGCTACTACACCTTTCAAAAGGAATCCAAATTTGTTAAGTTTGAACATTAAAAATTTTTTTTCTTGTCATATGTTGATGCTATTTCAAATATGATATCGATATCTCCAGAACCAATAGAAATATTGAAAGTCAATTTAAATGTTTTAATGGTATTATCTAAAGAATTAATTAAATGCTTTGAGAAACATTAATCGCTGTAATGGGTCTACTAGACTTTTCTCTAAAACATTGAAAAATTGTGAAAAATTTCTGATTTGCAGGTATAAATGGCTGTAACTTTCATTCGAATAGCAAAAAGTAGTTTTTCAAAGATTTCAGTCCATTCTGAAGAAATATATTTATGAAAGGTTTTGCATAAAATTTTGTTGGAAAAATTTAATATTCTTCAAAATTAAATTTTTGAAAAATTCCAAAATCTGAATAAGTTTTATTTATGATTTAAAATATTTGAAAGTAATTTACATACATACATACATGCATATATATTTTAGATATGTATGTATGCATATAAATTTTATGTTGTACTGTTTAATAATGTGCGTAAGTGTTAAATAAAAAATGTAAGAAATAAAAAGTGAATTTTTCAAAATTTTTGAATGAAGTCTTATACATTCAAGGTTTTGGAAAAATACAAAGAAATCCCATAATATCAAAGTTCCTTAATTATAAAAGGGACTATGACTCAAAGCCGAATTAAAAAGTGTTTGATCTCCTCCCCCTCCTACAAATAGTAGTCTCATAGTTATACTAAAATTTTGAATAAATTAATCTTCTTATTATTCTTTCGTGTTGATATTTCGCAAAGATAACAATAATTGCAAAAGTAATTTAAAAAGTCTTTATCAAAATGTTTTTATTTCATCAGTTACGTCAGTCACCTTTTTCACCTAGCTTAAAAATAAATTACTA
>BMAO01020408.1:0-36312 GCA_019973975.1 Trichonephila clavata
CAAAGTACACGCGTATGGAATGAATGTCTCGGCTGTTGACTTCCTCTTGCCTTCTCCGCTCAAAATTGTGAAGTGCAACTGTCTGTGTCAACCGGATTTTGAGTAGGACATAAATAAACATGTGGAAAAAATTCAAATTAATATCAATTATTAATCCTTTTCCCAGTAGATGTAGCCAAGTTTTTATATTCAAAATATATCTTCAATGTTCTGTCTCACCTGGAATTTTCTAGGCGACACATGTCCGTGTGGTTGAGGTTTTAGCAAATCACTTTACCAATTTTGTATGTAGTTTGTATAAAGTTTCGCGGAAATTTTTTCTTTTTTTTCAATGACATCGGTTATTGCTGACACCAAAGGCACCTTGTTTGCTTGTCAGTAGGGACATTATATGGCTGTAAAGGTGTTGTTAGCAAGATTCGAGTGGTATGTAATATTAGAACGTAATCTAATTACAGTTTTATCACGTTTAATGATTATAGCTTTGTATTTAATGTTTGATTAATGTTTATTTTGAAAAATTCAACTTTTTATTTTAACATTAATAAACTTAATATCTAAAGATTTAAGATATTTATTTATTGTAAGTGGTTTTTCTCAGACAATGCAAACACTGTCCGGGAATTTTAATTGTAATTTACGTCATTGTAAAAATGGATTTATGCGTATAAAATAAATATAGGTTCCTATTGGAATGTTCTAGAATATTTTTTATTTTGCTCTATATTTTTACTGGTAACTATTACAATCACAAATACAATATTTAATTCTTTTAAAGTGCATGGTATTTGGAAGAAAATACACTTCTACAACTAAAAAGAACTATATACAGTGAAAATCGGTTAACACGAAACCGAGGGGACTGAAACTTTTTTTCGTTTTAGAGGTTGTAACAAATATATACAAACAACAAAATTAAGTTTATTTACACAGATATGTATATACGTGTTTCATAAAAATTAATAAAACTAAAACATTTACAAGAACTTAAAAAAAAACTTTCCAAAATTTTCAAGGTTTTTGAAATACAAAGCATTTATTGAGTTTTTGGAAAATGATCTGATATTTTCCCTTACATTATCTTTTTAAGCATCAGATTGTCAACAAATTGTTCGATGTCATCTATTTTGTTATTCCTTTCGGAATGACCTTCTAAATAACTGCGCATACTTTTCATGATGTTCCTCATTTCGGATCTGCATCAATGATATTTTTTGAGCTTTAAACAAACTCTGAAATGTCTTTGCTTACCAAAATTGGACCTAATACGCATTATCATTTACAGTAACGAATTCTTCCGATGATACAGTATGACAGTCCAATAATTTCTCAAACACCCCTTCTCAAATCTTTCCTACGTGGCTGGTGTTTTCGGGATTTTGTTCATTCCCAGAAGGGAAATCTTTTCGTGTTAAGCGATTTTCGTTTTATGTTTAGAGAAAAAAACGCTTGCATGAAAATACATAATAGTTTATTGAGACCATTGTATTACTTCATGTTAACCAATATTTCGTCTGAAGCGTTTTCGCATTAAACTTATTTTACTGTATAATGATTTAGCCTTTATTTCTCTTTTTGTGCATAGAATGTAGAGCTATTTCCAAACACAAACGTATAAATAAAGGTTAAGAAACGAAAACCATATTGAAATTTTGAAAACTCTTTAAAAGTTTAAAACTTTTAATGGTTTTCCTTTTTGACAAAGTGACAAATTTATTTCCTTTGAGAGTAGTTTCTTACTGGTAATGTCCCTCATCGCAATGAATATGACGTAAAATAGCAGCGAGTTGCTTTAAACCAGGCTGCGATCAATATTTCTTGAACTTTAAGCGCTCTTCTTCTGGATTAAAAGTGATACATTGTGATGAGATTAAGGGTCATTTTACTTGACCTATTACTGTAAATTGCATTCAGATGGGAGCCTATATAAGGATTTAAACTTGAGAGAGCAACTAGTAATTTGTATAGTGAAGTTTGAATAAATTTCATGGAATACGTTTTGCATTTCTATGGCCTAAATCGTTTTTTTTTATGATGGTTTTTTAGTAATTATGTTGCTTTAATTCAATAATAAATCCAGAGGAGGACAATTACTGTCAAGATTTCGTTTAACATACTTTTATTTATGTGTTTTATTTATTTAAGTTTACCCCTTCTTCTTTAAAGGATGTTTAATGGGGGATCAAAATATTAAGGGAAGTTTATCCATTAGTGAACTAATGGACGAAATGTTTTGCTTTTGATATATTTTTGAATATTTATAGAACATATTATAGAATTATTGTTTATATTATTTTTAAATTAAAATTACGAATACCATGGAGAAAAAAAATTCTTTTGTGTACTTTGTTTTGATTTTAGATATAAGTTAAAAATGCGTACAATAATATTAAATATTAACTTTAACTTTTAAGTAACTTAACGTAAACTTTTAGACCAAGCGAAAACATCTTTTCGACCATTTTTGGGGGTAATTGTCTAAATTTCTCTTTGATTGCTTTTTGAAACCTTTGAAGTGTTCTTACTTTACGTCTATTTAATTGTTTTTTTAAAGTATTCCCATAAAAAATAATCTCAATAAGCACATTCACGTGTAGATGGTATCCATATTTTAGGAGGAAGAAAATTTATTATTATTTCTTTGACATGTGTTTCAAAACTTTATTCTGATAGTATTTAGAATCAACTATAGTCTTTGGTTCTACCAAAAATGTTTCTGCTTAGTGTTTTAAGAACATATTCCCATTCATACCATAACACCTGATGGCCAATTTGCCTTTTGAAAAACAGTTACGTCTTTGCGACGCCTGTTGCTTGAAACGTATTGCATCTTCATTTTGCCAGTTGTGGATGATTGATGAAACATTATTTCATAAGAAGTTATCCATTTTTTGTATCTACCTTTGCATAGCATTAAATATCAGGGGAGAAAGAACGTTTTCTTCGTTTTTCTACGGTCTTTCAGACATTTGATGACATACTGTTTTTTCACTTTTTTATAGCTAGTTTTCTTTATCTGACTAAAAACTGTCAATTGCTATACCTGTAGATTCTTCTCTTAAGTTCTTTGAGGCAGAGGATTTTCTACAGTGAAGTCTTTTCAGCTTCTTTTTTTCTTTTCACTAATGAATTCCTTTCGACCACATTTTTTTCTTGGAGCTTTTGATAGCCCTCCAAATTTTATTTCTTTTTGAAGTTTAGGGGGTAACCTCTTAGAAAATTATCTTTTCTTATTTTTAAATGCTTTATTTATAACAGAAGTTGAACAAATATCTTCCAAGAGCCTTAAAGTTTTGCTTCGGGTTTGAGGATTTAATTTTAGAGCCATAATTTACTCCAACTAATAAAAATAGTTATAGTGGCGATAAAAAGTTTCATTTATAAATAAAACTGGTTGTAAAGTCATTAAAATTTACCATAAATAATTATATGCTTTTAAAATTGGTCTTACTAATTATGAATCAACCTGTAATTCATCATGTTGATTTGCTGGGGAAGTTTGGAAAGAGGGATGCCAGTTAAATTTTTGACTTTATCACTTGACCTTGTTCAAAATTACGATGTTGGTCACCAACAGCTCTTGTGAAACTTGAGAGTCAGTCGTTAATAAACAATCCATACATTAATTAATGTCAAAGACAGAGTAAAAGCAATTTACCGCTGTATAATCTTCAAGCATTGTATTTTTGTTTTAATTAGCTAGTTTACTTTTAACTAAATTTTATAGCTTCCCTTGCAATCAAGTCACCCAGACTCCAAGTACTGAATTGCTTTTAATTAAAAAAACAGAACTGGTATAATTTTTTTAACATTGATTTTATTAAAAGTAATTTTCTGAAGCAAAAATCCCGTTTCACATAGCTATTTATTTAGAGAAATCTATGCACATTTTTCTAATTTGTAGTAATGATTTTTAAGGTTATTAAAATCCCAAGAAAAATATTAACAAGAAATTATTATTAAATAAGATTATCAAAATTAACGTTTACTTCTAATTAAGTTGCAGAATAAACTTATTGAGATTAATAAAAATAAAAACAAAAGTTAGAATGTCTAGTTAAATGTTGTTGTTATTAGGCTAATTGTCTGTTGAAATAAAAATGACGGGTGTTTCTATTTTACACACAATCATTTATTTTTCAAAAAAAAGTTTTAACTAGCTTAGCTTCGTTTAAGTAATGACAGATTTTAATTTTAGTAAAACTTTGGATTTTTCAAAATTTAATTAGACTGAAATAATATTTCTATGATAAAAGCGAAGAAGGAAGATAGGCTTATTATATATTTCGACAAATATTGATAAATACTAAATAAGTGCAAAATAAAAAATAAAATTGAAAACAACGTTTTTAAATAAATGTTAACGCCTCAACATCTAAATTTAAATTGGTTGCGCCCCAAAGAAAATAAAGAAGCTCCTTTCACATTCCTACTTCTAGACTTTTAATCCATTCCCAAGGTTATTTTTTCTTCTCAGAAAAAAGATCCGGTTAAAAATATTTTTATTTGACTAAATAATCCTTTTTTAAAATAATGATTGAATAAAAAAACAGTTATTGAAATAAGGATTTTATTCGAATGTTTAAAATTAGTCGTTTAGACATTTCAAAGCATATTATGATAATCAAACCATTAAAAATCAAATACCTATGTGCTTGATTTTTTTTGCATGAGGAGTTTGAATAAAATAATTATTCTTTTTTTCTTAACACATTTTAAAAAAAATACATATAAATTAACCAAATAAAAATTATTTTAATCACATAGGTCAAGATAACTTAAATCACTTTAAATAATGAAATTAGTTTTCTTAGATATCTTTTTTGTGGTTTAAAATCTATAACAAAAAGATAAAATGTTAAATATCTTTCTAAGTATGTATGTACACACACTTTACTTATTCATCAATACGAATATAACAAAAAATCGATGTACCGAGCAGGAATTTCCCGATTTTAATGAAACTTCGTATGCAAAGTCATTTGAGCCAAACATAAAAATTTATTAATATTTGGTGTCCAATGAATGAATAGCGCGAACTCTAGCTTGTCGGAACTTAGCATTCAACAGGTGTATATAAGGGGATATTTTCAATCGCTGGCCAAAATATCTGTTGTATTTCGATAGCGATATCTTACGTCAGCTGTAATGCTTTGCCTAAGGACTCTTGCACATTATGAGTAGATACTAGAGTCTAAAAGAGGTCGTTAGATCGCGTATTGAAAGAGGCTACTTGGACAAATCCAAGAATGGTTAAACATCTGGGTCAAAGCGAAGTGGCGATTAGGCGATGCTGGCAAGAGTGGGTCTTCAACGGCAGATATCAGCGTCAGAATGACAGTGGTCAACCGAAGACCACAACAAAGCGGGAAGATAAAATAATTGTCAGATTAGCCATCACAGTACCGGATTTGTCGTTATTAAATATCACCCGGGGGGCACACATCTCTCCAACGTGAATCTCAGCAAACGACTGATAGAACGGAATTTACGCTCTAGTCGATCGTTACGACGCTTTCTTCTGAGGCATGTACACTTTCAAGTACGATTTCAGCAGTACCAGCTTCGACAACGTAGAACTGCGCTGACTGGGAAAGTATAGTCTTTAGTGATGAATCCTGTTTCCAACTTTGTCCTGACGACCACTGCAAACATGTTTGGAGAAGTCCACGGCAACATGGGGATCTTTCCTTGACTATCGCAAGCAACACATGCCCACAACGGGATTTTTATGGTCTGTGGTACCTTCTCCTTTGATATCTAGACCCTTCATGTATCTTTTCTGGCACACTGATAGCACAGCAGTACAATGATGCTATCCTACCATCGGTTGTATTACCTTTCCTTTTGTGACACCCAGGACTTACTTTTCAACACAATAATGTCCGGCTGCACAGGGCACGTATTGCCATAAATTGTCTTCAAGCTTGTCTTAACTTCATTGGCCAGCTAAGTCACCTGACCTCCCTCCCTTAGAGCCCATTTGGGACGTTACGGAAAGGTGATTACAACCATTCCGAGAAGGTTGACGATTTTGCCCTAAAGGTGGAGAAAATTTGGCACGAAATTCCGCAGGACACCATTTGGGAATTTTATCAGTCTATGCCCCATCGGGTGACAGTTTGCGTCTAGATCAGAGTAAGGGACGAACGCCTTATTAATTACTTTCTTTTGTAACGGTCAAACTCTGAAATAATCATTCAATTGTTCGGAAATTTTAATAGTTTGTTTTTCTACGCACTGCCTTCACGCCCACCAATTTTTAACGCAATTGGACATCTTCCCGGTGCTTCATTCTTTTTGTTTTTTTGTTATAAAGTGTCTATTATAATGAACTTGTTGCTATGATTTTATAGTTGTCAAAAATTCGAATTATGACTCCAAAAACACCAGCTGAGGAAATAACAGTGACTGTTCGCGAGTTAAATTGTATTGTATCTTAAATTATTCGTAAGGTTTTGTCGGAATTTTGATCAATATAGCACACTCAACAAAATTTCTATTATTACTGTATTACCCTCAACAAAATTCCTATTAAATTGCATAACCTGTTGTGTTTGTGGGGATCTAAGATAGAGAGATTTTGAGCTTCTTGTTTGGTGATGATCCCAACATGTAATCAACTCGTTCTAAATCCATTAAATAACTGTTATACTAAAAATCGGCTCTAATGCACATTAAATTGAATTATAACTCACAATTGTTACTTGGCGTGGTATGCCGCGGACGCATCAGATGATAGTGATTGAAACTTAAACTGTCTTTTATCAATGGTCTTAATATAGCTCTTGAATGATATTTATTCTAATGGTTCCTGATACAAGCGCAGTCCAAATACAAAAAGAGCCGGCACTCTTAACGATAGATTTTCAACCATTAGGATTTCAAGGCAAATAGCGAGAGTAATTTGATAGCTAGCATTTCTTTAATTTCTAGATTTATTTCACAATTCGGATGATTTATTAGATATAATGTAAAATAGTTATACTGTTCCAAGAGGTTTTCTTTTTTTAGGATTTGAGTTTCTAATTCACATTATTTCCAATGTGAGCCTAAATTCCAATATGAATCTATCAACTAAGTTACCATAATCCAATTGCTTTTCCCGCTAGTCACACAGTGGTCTAATAATAAAAAATAAATTATAGTTTAAAAAAACTAAAAAACACCCTTTTATAGTTAATCGAAACTATGTTGTAACTTAATATTTTACTCGCCAAATCTGGCATTAGTCACCAAATCTGGAAATGGGATCTGATATTAGACGCGTGATGAGGGATGGGATTTGAAAATGGGAAATCGTTCATCCTGATGATCCTGATCAGGACAACGGAACCAAATTATTAAAGTATTGTATTGTCATCGGTCCTGGACAAGTGAGCAAAAAATTTCGAATTAATCTGACCTTTTAAAATGGGTAAAAAGAGTGAGTTCAAAGATTCCGTTACATACAAGTGAAACTTATAAAAGGGTGTTAAAAATATTGATTTTATTTTAAATTTGTTCAATATAATGTAAATTCTTTTTCAGTCTCAATCACAAATGTATTCTTATTGTTTCTTACATAAAGTAATAAGTAACTTCCTAAAACACAATAAGCAGCATCCGAACGCAAAAGTAATAATAAACTTCTCACACGAGACATCGAATATTATTTCCAATATCCTGAGAGTTTATAGGTAATATTAATTTTTCTATTAGAGTAGATATCAAATTAAATTTCTTGCTAATATAATAAAAATTAAATACAACTAAGAAATATGAATTACAAAAGAATGTTTTAATTGGTATCTCAGATATCATGATCGAAGCAGGTATTTTTGCGGCTATATAGTGATGTAAATTTATTTAGCGAAACAAGTTTAAGGAGTGATAAATATCTTTGAATAATTGAAATATTTATATTTAGTTTTTTTTTTTGTATTTTTTACTTAAAAGTATTTTATTTCCTTAGTTAAATGGTAGATGCAACATATTTAGATAAAATGTATTGTAACAATTAATTTATTTTGTTATAATTTGTTTTTCTTTTTAATATATTACTAAAATACCTTCACACTAATTTCAATACTTCCGCAAGAAAATCCAATAAGCAATCAACGGTGACTGTGGAATGGGAAAAACACCAGATGCACTCTGCAGTCGAGATGTGTGACGAAATAAAGCTGAGCGTTCAATGAAAACATCTACTCATGTGGGATTTACAGTGCGCTTGAAAATACATACCACTAATCCAATTGCAAATTATACATTATAAAAGTAAATAAATAATTGTTACTGTAAATTAAATTAGAGATTTGACTCTTTTATCGCGGCTTGAACAAAATGGCTGCTTTGATATATTTCAAAAAGCGATATATATAAGTTGAATCCTGAGGGTTTTTCTTATATATACATTATACAGCAGTGTTTCTCAAACTGTGGGGCGTGCCCCCTAGGGGGGCGTGATAACCCTACAAGGGGGTGCGAGCGTATTGAAAAGTAGTGGAACACAAAACATTGTTTAAAAAATTATTTATAAACTGAAAGTAAACAAATAAAATACATTATGAAATAAAAAAATAAAATACACATTTACACTGATACAATACACTTAAAAATATATAAATACTGCGCAATGTATTTTATAATTAATTGAATAATACTAAGTTAAGACCAAGTTTAATAATTACCAATGGCCCTATATAGCTTGTCATATATAAAATTAATAACAAAAATTAACACTTGTCTTGATAATTTGTGTAAGGTTTATAATTAATCCCAAAAAATCCAAATGAGCAAATCCTCCGGAATAAGTAAATCCTTCTAAACACACATACACACTGTCAAGGTCATTTTATTGCATTCCAAAGCTTTCGAAAGAATTGTATGGATAGCAGTGACAGAAAAGATCGTACTTCGGAAAAGACGTATATATACGTCCGGAGTAAGTAACACACTGTCTGAGCGAGACGTTTACATACGCATGTGGCACTTAAGAGATTAAAGTCGTACTGTAGGTTTAGCTTCAGTTTATGGTATTGTTGAATTCACACAATACATTGTTATTGTGTGGAGGGGGGCGATGGAAATTATGGTTAAAGATTGGGTCACAAATATTGAAACTTTGAGAATCACTGTTATACAGCAGAACCTAGACTTACTCTATTTTTACTTACTCGAACCCGGAGTTACAAGGTTTTAAAACCTCGCCGACTCGTCTTTAGTTTGAGAAGAAAAAAAGGGTGAGGGGAATGGTGAAATTGTTAATGGGATTGAAGAAGTTAACGATCTTTCCAGGCAAATAAATTCAGAAGTGGAAAGTGAGGACGTTCAAGAGTTTCTGGATTCCCACAAACAGGAGCTGACAATTGATGAGCGCATAGTATATGAGCAAGGAGCTTGAAGAACTTGAGCATGTAGATCCCCAGTTCAATCAGAAGATCGAATGACGGTTGGCAATTTGACACAAAAAGTCTCAGTTAAATAGCAAAAGGGTTATAAATTTCAGAAAATATACACTCTAAAAATGAGCGTATTTTTTGAACAAAACAAGGAATAAAAACAAATTATCATACTACGAGGAAATTTTGTGGAAGGGAAAAAAAAATCTTTGCTCTGGCAGACTACTTTGTGAGATTTTATGAAACCTTTTACATCAAAATAACTTCGGTTTGTGATTTTGTATTTGTGTTAGCTAAGATTTTATTAAACTATTATATCCTATTCTAAATTACTACATTAATATGTATTTAAATGCGAAATAATACCTCGATTTGCATGAATTCGACTTAACTGGTTATTACTCAATCCCACCTATCGCGTAAATTCAGCGAAACGAGAAAGAAGTGTTTCCCCAGGTCTACGCTTTTCCCAGAGTATTTCGCTGTTAAGCCTAATTCCATTTAAAAATTTATGTAAAATTTAAATGCAATCACAAATACGCTAAAATTTGTATTTTACTATAATTGATAATATCTGAATATATTGTGCAAACATTTTTGCAATATTTAAGAAAGCAAATGCGGATTTAAAGAAAATGTTTTTATTTTAATAAAAAAGTACTCTTTTCACACTCTTTCGCTATGATGATTAACTCTATGTGGCAAATCTCAAACGATAAATTTACTCTCAAATAAACTTGCTGTGGCTTTAATTGATACAAATCTTTTAAATAACAGCTAATGTATCGTTTTTTTTTATCTTTAATTAAAAATTATAATGCTTTTTGCTTTCTTAGTGTAACTTTAGTTTTATGTTTTCTCTTCTTATGGCTGTGACAACGAAAAAGACTCGTTTGTTCTTACTGAATTAAAAATGAGTCACAGTAAGAAGAAAGATTTTTTTATTGGTTAAAAATGAGTCATCGCGTTTGTTCTATGAAGATCTGCTTTTTATATGTCTTTTGAGTATTAAAATAATTAATGTAAATATGTGAACCTCAAATAAAACAAGCACTGAAACTATTATTATGCATGTTTGATGCCCATTTTTTTTTCTTTTACAATTTAGTCCAAATATAAGCAGAAACCCAGAGCGCAATAAATCCCAAACCCTTAAATGCACGATTCTCTCGAAAAATCTAAACATGTGCAGTTGCTTACATCCATAAATATTGCGAATCTAATTTTAAAAAATCTCGAAGCCGAAAGCACATATTAGAATTCAAAGTTTTGTTAAATGTTATTCGAAAAAAAGCGGACTTTAACCGCAAACTTGTGTTTTGTAAAAACTAATATAAGAACGTTCCAAACTCTGATCACACCGGTGTGATCATGGGTCTGAGAGAAAGGAGAGTGAAGATACCGTTTACATACATGATACCGTGGGCCCTGGAAGGTGAAACGCGTGATATGTTATCATAAGCGAGCATTATACGAGAATTAAATGCATAATACGATGACCTATCTGTTAAAAGAGATGTACGAGTTTTCACTATAGAGATATGTATAAATGTTGATGATAACTATACGATATTATAAAATTGAGAGAGGTGCTATTCCTAGAAATACAATAAAGGGCGAGATTTTAAAAAGAAGGTGTTAAATCAAAAAGTTTTAGCATGCAAGTTATATCTTAAATTGATGCCTTTGTAAATGAATATTGTGCAGTAAATATTTATATTGCTTTCTTAAGAAAGAGAATTCAGGAAGTTATTTCCTCTAATTTCAGTTTTAATTTTCATAATTTTCTTAACATCTAAGTCAATTGGAAAGGCAGTTAAGTTTTTAAAAACATTGCGAAAAATAGGCAGTTGTTCGTATAATTGCTTTCTTCCCAAGTGATATAATTAAATTAGTGACGAGGGACACAATGGAGATGCGCAAGATTGTTTGTAAAAAATTTTGCCGTTAAAAAGATTTGAGATAAGTGCAGAAAAAGATTGCGTCAGCTTTTTTCTCATCGTCATAAAAATAAAGATTTTACCTGGGGTGATGATTATTTGAATAGATATATAAACCTTCGAAATCAAACATCGTAATCTTTGAATAATTGTTGAACCTAATAATCACGGAACAACTAAAGAAAAGAACATGTGCATGTAAAGAATATTTCCTTTATTGTTGGTTCTGACAGATTTGGGCTCGATGGCGCCCTAGGCCCAAGTTAATTTATTAACCATATATATATTAATAATTATAAAATGATAATAATACGAATAGTAATAAAGGATTCGAGTTAAATTTAGGTATTGAATTTAGGCATGAATTAAATATATGTATATATATTTGGTATAACAACTAAACGTACAATTTAGAATAAATTCTTTTAATTAAGCAATAAATCATATCCCTCTAATTAATGATATACTATATTTGTATCTCGCTTTCATCCGTTCAAAAATATTAATGAAACATTCATACTTAACTTCTTGAAATAATTGTGCTTCAAATGTATTGTGTGAACTTAACTTAATTCTTTAAATATGACGAATTAATATTTCATGTGTTATAGTGTTGAGCATATATAAATGTTACATTTAGATCATTTAAAAGAAATTTATGAAATTCCTAACGTCAATAGATAAATGCTATACTTAACGAAATTTTTTTTAGTACCACTTTGTTAGATATTTTAAGTTTAGCTTCTTACATACGATTAATTATTTTAAAAAATAATGCTACCCTTTTAATATTGACATCTTGAGAAGCAAGAAAAGAAGTATTAAAATTCGGTCTTACAATCGATACAAAACAAAATCGATTTTAAATTTTTGCCAGGTCAAAAATTTTGGTGCCTCTAAAAATTTGCCGCCCTAGGCCCGCGCCTCACGGGCCTAAGTCTGATTGTTGATTATAGAGTCGTCAATAAAATTAACAGAGAAGTTAAATGCGTACGAAGAAGCTATAGATACAAAGAATATAGATCAACCAAATGTTTTCATGGAACAAGACAATGATAATAAAAGAACAATACACAATTTTTAAAGTTTAAGACTTCGAACACGTAGAGAGTTTTGGCCCAGAAATGGCAGGTTAGAACGCAAAGAATGGTCTCTAGTTACTTGTAATGGATGTTGAAATGAAGTTTGTATTTGTTCCCCAGTGAATACAAATTGAAACAATCCAAATAAATGAACAAATAAGTCATTAGTTGCAGGAAAATATTACTCTTTCCTTCGAAATTAAAGACTGAAATTTGAAATGAAGCATCTATATATAAGATTTTCTGATGAATGTCAGGAAATTATTAAGGTTTACCTCTCTTGAAAATAAAAGCTTCAAAACAATGTAATTCTCACAACTCTTATTATTCTTTCATAATCTAGAAGGAATAGTACTACTTTTGAACTTCATTTCGTTCATATATTTTAAATTCAAAAAAATAAATTGCTTATATATAAATCAAAAATCAGATAGATTGTTATATATATATATATGACCCAGAAGAAGAGGCTACATTTGGGATAAGATGTCATATTTATACTGGCAATAGCTTTCTGTAGCAATGCTACCATGTTGTTTATCACACTATTTAAAACGATTTGAAAACTTTACTATAGGAAAGGATTTGGTCGAAAGACAGCAAAATGAACGCAAAAATTTAGTCTGATAGAAAACGCGCTCTACGAGATTTCTGTTTAAATCTGTTGTTGTTGTTGCTAATACCACCTGTCTGACGTAGTCAGATCAAGGCCCACGAAATCCATCATGTCATTGGGCTAGATTGTACACCTGTTGTTAGCCGCAGCTTTGAGCACAATGCAGGTGACAGTACAATTTGGCTCCGGTCCACCCAAAGTTAGAGAGATAACACCCCAGGAGTGGTCACGGGCCTCCCACCTCTCTTCCCCTTTTGCAAACCTCACAAGAGGATTTGCGGTTTGACGACTATTTAGAGTAACCCCATGCCGCGAAGGCACTATACATTTACAACTATCCATGCCTTCTCCGGAATTCGAGCGCAGGCCCTACGGCACAGCAGTCAGTGTCCTAACCACGACACCGGATGGGTGATGTTTAAATCTCGTTAATTGATTGGGTTATGGCATTGAGTTATCGTTACTCAACAGAAGCGAACGCAAACTTTGCATATCGTGGGATGGATCATACAAAGTTAGTCGAAAATTGCTTACACTTTTCACCCTACAGCTTTATTAAACAAATACCGTCAACTCTCGATAATTTGAATGTGGAGAGACCAATGAAAAACTTCGAATTATCAAGAGGGTAGGGAAAAAAACTCCCCCAAAATACTCGAAGAAATTTTTTTTTTCTAACGCAATTAAATTTGAAACTATGCAATAAAACAACATTTGTACATATAAAAATTATTTTAAAGTATTTTTAAAAAGTACATATTATATGCAGTATAAATATTATACAGAAGTTAAAAGTCTGTGGTATTAAAAGAATACATTTATCCCTTAAGAAAAATTATTAAAAGAATACACACTGTACATTGTTAATCTTTTTGATTAAAAAGTCTGTTACCTTTAAAACTATGTTTAATGTATCATCGCTTCCCTCAGACACTGCCCTTAACACCTTTGGTTCTTCAAGGCAGAGTCCAATCTGGCTCATGCCCTCTACGGTGCAACATGCCATAAGTCACACAGATGAGTCATAAATCGTCATGTTACTCTAAAGCAAAACACAAAATCCTACGCATCTCTTCTTCACAATAGCGGACCCTCCTTTTAAAACACATATGTAGCAAAGCCACGCGTTAAACGAAAGATATGGACGTCTGACAACAAGTGCGGCCCGGTCTGTTATCTACTTAAAGAAGGGAAAGCATGAAAGTGTCTTTTTGCTTGAAAAACCGAGAAGCACAAAGAAGAAATGGCAGACAGATGATCATCAAAGAGGATACGTTACAAGGGAGACACACAGAGACAATTCAACACAAAATATGTAAGCTCCAACCTGTTTGCTACAGGACTCTACATGATATTGAGTGTTCGAACTGTCGATAGCTATATAAGATAACTTCGTATTGTCTCGAGTTAACTTTGCTTCGAAATATTGAGTATACCAAAACGCATTGTTTAAGTTCGAAATATCAAGAGTTTCTAGCGAGAGGTTCGTATTATAGAAGATTTGAATTTACGAGAGTCGACTGTATATAGGTGAACAGCACAGATACATCAATTTTAGACATAATCTCCACCCCTTGAGAGTAATACCCTTGTTCCAGTGATCCACAAGCCAACGTATGCCTTCCTGGAAGACAATTTTTCATTGGTCATGAAGCCATTTTTGCACCGTATCTTGAATGAATGTGTTTGAGGTTTATCGATTTCAAGCTTCCTTGAGCTGTCCAAAGAGAGTAAAGACTGAGGGTGCGATATTTGGTCTGCAGGGATGAAAACCCAAGCTGTTGATTGCTGCCGTAAGCATTCGTAATAACCATCACGCAAGCATTTTATAGAATTTGAGTTCGTCGGGGATAATTTGATAGTCAAAACGGTGACTAATGTTTAAAGAAGATGCGACCTCATTTACGCTAACTCATCTACCTGCGGTAACCATCTCTCGAGTTTTCTGACTGTTGTCTTTCGTGGTCGAGGTTTACGGTTGCTCAGTTTCCTCTTTTTTATTTTCCACATTTAAACATTTTGATCCACAAAAAACGTTTTTATGAGATACAGTACTTTCCCTGTATTGTGAAAAAAATCTCCGGTGAATTTCAGCATCTTACGCACAACTCTGATCACTCCTCGTTGCTCCTCTTTGATGCAATTTGATAGCAGAGCTCACATTCTTATGCTGTTGTAGCTAGACGACAACCAACGCGACTGTGATTAAATTCCGCTTATATAACCAGAGACTTGCCAACTCAACGCATGTGCATGCGGTCATCCTATCTTCGTTGAATTAAGTGTAATACCGTAAAATCCGACGTGTTGCGCGCAATTTAACGCAAATTATAAGATCGAAATTTACGTGTGCGATTTATACGCCTGATATAAAAACGATAGCTTTAAAAATAAAAAAAAAGGGATATAAGAAATATACTTCTACATATATCAACATACTGCTTCTTTAAAAGAAATAACATTCCTTATGAACTGAAAGGATTATAGTTCAGGAAGTATACAATTTTTTCCACCAAAGCTTGGAATAATATCTCGACTAAATGACTTCAAAACATAAGAACATTGCACTCCTACATTTCAGGTTTTTTCGTAAAAAAAAGGGGGCACGCGTTATACGGCGAATATACCTAAACATTAAAAATTGAAGCTTGAAAATATAGGTGTTCGTTATACGCCAGATTTTAAGGTTATTTTTGACTTACTCTCGTATATAAAATCAACAGTCTCCACATTATGTTTTGGATAGTACAGAAATTCCTTTTAGATTTCCTTTGATCGGTACCGTATTTCTGTATATGCTTATAATATATCTGATTCCAGACCTGTTAACCCCTTTAAAGAATAGACATAAATGATCAAAGAGAAGAAAATTGCAGAGAAACGCACAGCTACTCGATGAATGTACAACATATTATTACAGTGATTAAAAATTATTGAAAATAATTATTGGGTTACATAAATATTTCTCTAATTGTTTTCTTTTATTTTATGCGGTACAGGAGACATATATTTTTGTATTTTATTTTAGTTTTTTAAAATCATAATCCTGTTGAAAATTGAGCACTTTGCTTCCCTTCCGTCTTTTCTCTCTCTCTCTCTCTCACACACACACACACCACACACCACACACACATAAACATACAGACACACAAACACATACACACCAACACACACTCACAAACACACACATGCAAATACACACACAAACACACACTCACAAGCACACACATGCAAATACACACACAAACACACACACACATAAACATAGACACACAAACACACACACCAACATACAGACACAAACACACACACATAAACATACAGACACACAAAAACACACACATAAACATACAGACACACAAAAACACACACAAACACACTAAAACATAAACACAAAAACAAACACAAAAACACAAACACACACACAAAAACACACACCAACACATACACGTGTATATATATATATGTATGCATAACAAATATATAAAAAAAAACTGAGATAAATTTTCAGTCAATTTAGGGAAAATATCAATCACAATCAGCATTTCTTAGATTTTTGTTTAGATTTTGAATTCTTTCTTTTCTTTTTTTTAAGATTTAATGAAGATGAATACGGAACCAAATATTTAGAAATGGAAAAAACAAACACCGTTTTTGCTTAGTATTTCATTAAAATAAAAGTGATAATATTCCATTCTCTGAATACTTTCGCGAAAGATTACGTCACTCAGCGCTGGCTGAAAAAAAAACTTAAACATTTTTCTTTGATTCTGAGCCCAATATTTTTACAGAGCAATTAAGTTGTGTGTAGAGAAAAGGAAATGGAAAATTGAATTATTTTTTAAGAATGGAAAAATGGCACTCATTCTGAATCATTTCTTTATACATAAAGCTTTACAGGGGGAAAAAACTATGATTGGATTTAGATATTACAATGCATTCTTCACGAAATAGTTTTTATAATTACTTTTAAGCTCAAGTTCATGCATTCTCTTAAATTGAAATGTAGGAAAGAAAATGAACTTTACTAGTTTTGCTTTGGTAAGCAACAAGATAATATGAAATTCACATTGCATTTGTATTTAATATAATTTTTAAAATGGTGCATTATTTCGTAAAAGATCATATAATATGGGTTACCATGCGAAATGTTTTTATTTATAATTTTAACTGCTGGAATTTTTTACAATACCAATTTCCACAGAACTTTCGATTCATATAATTAAAAAAATAATAACTTTTTTTATATATTGTAACTAAATTTCAAAGAAAAAAATACATTAATTTATACCTTTATAATTTTTTAAAAAAGTTAATGAACAAAAAAATTTTAAAAATCATTTTTAATGCTCATACCCAAGCTCAACTATGCCAATTTTTATTATTCATTATATGCACACATAATTATCTTCTTACTTTATGAAATGAATATGAATACTTTTGCTTAATTTTCAGATTTTCAAGAAAAAGAAGAAAATTTAAACCAAATTGATAAAAAATAAAAAAAATCCGGGAATTTTTTAAAAATTTTATGATGAAAAATAATTTTTTTTGTATAGAATTTTAGGTTGACGTCACACTCTTTAGATTTCTTAAGTACAATAAATGCCATTTTAATTTCTTTAGTATTAAGTGTAAGTAGAATATATAATAAAAAAGGAGCTTATTTTAATCAATTTGATTTTTGAGACAGAAATGAAAGAATTTTTCCTGAAATAACTTAATTTTATGTTGAAAGCTCATCTGAAACGCTGAAATCTTAACTGGAACACTGAATTATTAATAAAAATAATTGGTATTTTACTGAAAATTAATGCGAAATTTTTATTTAATTTTTTAATAAAAACCGAATTTATACTAAAGTTAAAAATTTTGAAGTAGTTCAATGTTCATCATTAAATTGCAAAAAATTGATATTATTAACAAATAGCAATGCAGTTTTCAAAAAACTTAAAATTTTAAAATAGCTCATTTTTATTGCAAGTTTGTATTATTTGCTACTTTAAAAATTATAAAAAAATTTTTACACCCTTCAAGGTTGGTCCATTTTATTTCTTTTGATTATTAAAAATCTGAAAATATTCCTTTAAGCAGTTTTTGGGAGAAAAGTTATATTTGTTATAAAATGTAAAAAGAACTTTAAAAATGGATGCACATTACTTTCTTATTTTTAGACAAATTATAATGAATTCTGTAAAATATGATAGTTTAAATGATGCAAATAATATATTATGCAAGACACTATAAATTCTGTAATAATGCTATTAGAATAATCACTACGCACTTTTTGTGAAATTATTTTATTTCTTTTTCAAAAACCTTTTTTTTATGAGCATTTGAAAATCGGTAAATGTTTCATCTCAAATATGCTTTGTACGATTATATTCACATTTTTTATACTTTAGAATTAACTTATTACGTGAATATTTAATTATTTTCATAAAACGTATTCTAAAAAAACTTATTGAAGTACTTTTTAAATAATTGCAAGTTTACCATTAATTACAAAAAATAGTCATAAAAATTACTTTTTAATTTTTTCCTTAACCATCATTACATTGATATTCGCTTTATGTAATGTCCAACACTGTATTTGAAGCTTTTATTTCGGCGTGAATTTAACATCTCACTTAAAAAGTGTGTAATTATTTAAAATGATTTCTGCCATGCATTTTAATTCTGTATGAAGAATAATAAGATTAATTAAATTTCTTACTTGATGTTTTAATATTTTGACATTTATTTTCGTTTCATTGATAATTTTCAACAATAAATTAATTTTGAACTTTAATTAAGTTTCGCTTAAAGAAATCAACGATCAAATGTTGCAAAATTTTAATCTCAGTTTTTTAAGAACACTTACGAGATACTTTATTACTGCATATAAACTTTTTTAGAATTCTTAAAATGATAACAAAATCAAATTAGGATAAATTCAGTTTTACTACACTCTTTAAGTATAATTATTTTAAAATCCTACAAAAATACACAAAAGTAAATTTTGAATGTCCTCAATTAGGTTTTCTAAGTAAGGACCCCAATTTATACGAATAAAAAATTACGCTTTAGAAATCTATGAAAAAAATCTTTATATCGTCATCGCACATACAGCTGTTTATAAATTTTTAACATAATCTTTGAGATTTTAAAAGTTAAAGAAATTACATTGTACTATAGAAATGACGTTAATTATACATTACACAATTTGTTTGCTCTAACAGAAGTGAAATCTCTCGAAAAGTTATATTAATTTGTAGAGTATCAGATTTAATCTTCTGCATTCTGATTAAATCTAAATTAAACAAGGATATTATGAGTTATTAAAATTTTACGACAAAACTAAATCCTCCTCATTAATAAGCAACCTGAATTTAATAAGCATTTTTTTTTCAAATCTTAACAATGCGAAAAACGAAAAACTAAATTTTCATATAAGTTTACGTAAATTGCAATATTTGCTTTTTATTCTTTGAAATTATTTTAATAATTTTTTTTGTTTTAGGAAATTTTTTACAGAGTATTCAGAATGATTCTTTCAAAAATAAAAAATCTAAATAATTACATACATTTTTTTCTATTTAAAAGATAATTTTAAAAATATACAAATAATTTGAGCATTATTCAGGTTTCAAACAAGTATGAATCCTTTTTAAATCTTTTGGCACAGTAAAAATTTTTTAAAAATATTATACAATTACATATAGCGTTTTTTTTTGTATGACATTATAAATAGTGAATTTTGCCCCAAACTGACAAATTTGTTTATAATTTTATTTTATTGGCCATCTTATTAGCTTTATAAAAACACGAAGTTTATTATTTTCCGTTCACTAAAACAAAAAGAACAAGTGTTTTAGCAAAAGCAGATGCCAATACTTTAAGCAAGATGTCATACTTCAAAACGCACTTTACTCGAAATGTGTTTTTTTGTTTTTGTTTTTGAAAATGCTCAAATGGGGACAGCAGTTGCTGATAAAGTTTTGAAAATAATGAACTGAAATTTTTTGTAAATGTTCCGTATAATAGTAGAAGTTTTTAACCTTCAGAGTTATCAATCACTGTTTTATTACAAAATTTACAGTCCCTTATGTGAATATAATGACTTTTTTAAGCAATTTCATATAATAACGAAGATAATGTCCTCTAGTTCTTGTAAAAATTATAATATCTTTTATCCTGAGGGTCATTTCAAAAATGAATAACAGTAATACATCAGAGTTGAAAAATGGAAAATTTGTTCATAAACTTTTGGTACAGAATGGACCCCGTTTATGTTATTTTTTGTAAATTTTTACCCATTTTTTGCCATTTTAGTCATAATAATTTCTTTTTCTCATCTTAATTTTAGCGTATTTTTCTTAAAATGTACTAAACAAATCTAAAAACCACACAAAATCTTCTTACCTCCACTTTTTTAAAATAAAAGTTGTCGCAAGTAGGCGAATACCTTAAATAAGCAATACAGACGTATTATTAAAATTATCATATAAATGCACGTTAAAACTTTTTTTTGATTTTGAACGCATAAAAAAAATATCGTAACTAATTCTTCCTTAGGAATAGCAAATAATTTGCACGGTAAGTTTCTAAACAATTATTTTTGAAAATTCAGATTTCATAAATGTTTCTTTCAATAATATATCAATTTCTTATTTTCATATAAATAAGATTTTACTAAACAAAACAATTTTTCAAAAATAATACCTTTCTCCAAAGTGATTGCTTCGCAAACTTAAAGCAAATTTTCCCTCAGAGCTTAATGAAAGTAACTTTCTTCTCCGCGATTGGCAATACTAAAGAGAAAAAGAGGATGAAGAGAACCAACTCGCGGGGACCACAAGTGCGATGTGTTTTGAAACGGGAGTGACTGAACAATCTCGGCGCGGATGTTGGCGCATGCGCAGGGAAGCAAAGAGAAAAGGGGGAATAAAATATTTCTGATTGGTATGTAAGTAATAAATGTATAAGTTTGCTCTCGGACAGAGAGAGAAAAAAAAGCCAGAGAAGATTTTCCAGGAAAACATCTTGAAGAACATTTTTGCTACCCACGAATAACTGTTAGCAAATCCATTTCTTATGTGACATTTGGAATTTTATAGGGCAATATCTGGAGGCGTTCTACACCGATATAAATAACTAAGGTACCCTATGCCAGATACATGAACCGACACTTATACTGATATCATAAACTGCTCTTTTATGTGATTTATTTACGCTAAACATAAAAAAGAATTGCATTTTTGTCATTGCATTTCAAATTTATGAACGTAACGAAATAGGTTATACCACTCAAGTGTGCATAAACGTATTTTATCATCGTATGGATGGTGTAGTTAAGACGAATAACTACAAGGATAAATTGTAAAAAAAATGTGAAATGCGTGGATTTTAAACATATATACGTGTAAGCAATTGTATTCATAAAACTGCGGAAATATTTCTCTATTCGTTCGCGAATTCTGAAAAAAATAGAAAATTTCGGAAATATTTTTCTGTTTTATATACCTCTATTATATATAACAACAGTGTACGAAATTAAAATTTATGGTAGTATGCTCGTAAACTATATGTTCATGACAGTGCATAAAATTTAGTAATTGAATATCAAAAAAATTGCCTTTATCTAATAATTTATAAAAAAATAACAGAAGTTAAGACAAATTTTTCAAAATTAAATTCAATATAAGCAAATATGTTTTACATAATTCAGAAGTGTTTTTTTAATTTGAGATTGATTCCCTACTTTTAGAACTTAGATTAAGCAATTAAGTGAAAAAATGTATAAAATTAAGCATACAATATATGAAAGTTTGATAAAAAATACTTTTATTTGGTGTAAAATTTAAATAAAGTGTACGAATTGTATTTGATAAGTTTCGAAGAAAATGCACTTAGGAATCATGCTAAAATTAGGCAAACAAAATCATTTAATAATTATATTAAACATATGTACAATTCCAAGACTGAGAGAAGTAACAAATAAGCCAACATTAAAGAGATACAAAAAAAATTAATATAAGATATAAGTTTTGATGCTAATTAAAACTAAACCTAAATTCAGACTCATCGTATCATTATGATCAACAGCGATTATATAACGGAATAAATTCATTAAAGTGGTACTACAAAATAACACGAAATCTATTGGCGACGATCCTCGTAATTTTGAACCATGACCAAGTAACGAGGATGACACTTGTTCTCTGAGCCACCTCTCCAAATTGCTACACCACGCCAGCGGGAGAACTTTGAGCCTCGACAGAGCTAACGTTTTTAAGCTTCTGTAGCACTAGGGTTTGTTTGAATTCATGACACGTTGGTGACGAGGTAGGGACCGTAACTACTTGGTTATCACAGCCACCTTTTAAAACCCTTTTATAAGCTTCACTTGTGTGCAACGGAATCTTTGAACTCTTTACCCAGTATAAAAGGTAGTATTAATTCGAAATTTGGCTCACTTGTCCAGGACCGATGACAATACAATAATTTAATAATTTTGTTCCATTGACCCGATACGATTATCAAGATTAAGGATTTCTCATTTTCAGATCCCATCCCGCTTTTGGCCACTAATTTCAGATCCCCTTTCCATATTTGGTGACTAAAAGATTACGTTACAACTTAGTTCGATTAACTGTATAAAAGGGTATTTTTTAGTTTTTTAACTATAATTTTTATGGAATAGCAATCTGTCTTCTAGTCTAATGTGTCCTTTATGCTTCCGATTGCTAAGGGAGAAATACTATAAAGGCCAAATTAGATTGACTGATTATTTATTAATATTTCACTCTGAAGCTACAGAAAGGCTTTTCTGGGAATTTTAAATCACAGACAAAAAGACGAGGGTGCTAGCAACCTACTCTTCCAGCGTCCACCGCATGCCAACAAGGGGACTTAAAGACTTTGTGACGGATCTATACGGTCTTTCACTAACTTCTTCTTTTTTCCTTTAAAGCAATTTATTTATTTCAACCAATCTTCACCGAGAGCCAGGCGTGATTTATGTAAATAAGAAATATTATATAAATTTGGTTTTCGCGAGTTGAAGAGAACTAAGTAGGAGCCAAGTAAGAGGAAGTGAGATGTCAAGTGAATTAAAGATCGAGAAGTCGACACGTAGTTGTTGACAAGTGAAGCGAGCCTGATATGTGTTGATGTACGCGAAGAAAGGGTGATTTAAAGTAGTGAAATTCATTATTACGGAGCGTGGAGTCTTCACCAATTCATCCAGCCAAATTAAGTGCCTGAAGTTCATCACGAAGGAACGCAGCAGTAAAATATAAGGTTAGTGACTTTGATTGAGAAAATCAGATTATTATTGGAGGCGAAGTTGTACTTGTGCGCGTTTAAACTGTCCTAGATTCAGTTGAAAAAAATTCTGTATTATCCGCTTGTATTGATACCCCATTTCTTCACTCCACTCAAGTTGATTTAACTTAATTAGAATTGTGTTGTGTCTGATCTTATATACTGATAGGCATCAATAAATCAGTTTGAATTGGAATTATGTCTTTTGATCATTTAAGTCCGCCTACACATCCAGCCGGGTTTTCAAATAGACAGGAAGGTATTAGTGTAAGGGTGGCTACAGGTCACCACAACTTGATAGATTTAATGAACACACTCCTACTTCACAGCGCATTTTAATGGAACCAAGACTTGATAGAAGCAAAGCTGGCCGCCAGTTAACGACCGTAGTCTCAAGGTTTAATAATTCGATGTCACTCCGTTCATTTACGTAAACATGGAAAAACAAACAAGGGATTATTGAATGAAGTAAAATAAGTAAAATGGAAGAAATTCCTGCCAGGATGCTACAAAATAGGAGTAGGTATTACAAATTAATAATATTTAGGCTCAATATAACAAAAATAATGGTAACGCCATATTTATTAATTTAAATATTTGCTTTTATTTACGTCACAACTATTAATTACAGTATATACATTGAAGTTATAAAAAAGTTTGGTTAATTCATTAGAATTCAGAATTTGATGCTTGTGAGAGAGAATATTACATCCGTCCTGTTCGATGTTTTCCAACGGACTTCTCTCTGCTCTTTCTAGGATTTCGGGATGGTAGCGGTTGGCTTCCTTATTATCGAGTTACATCCACCTCTGACGGTGTTAAAGGTGGTTGCTGGGGCGATGACCAAAGACAAGACCTCGCAATATTTTAAGGGTGCACGTGTGCATTGGAATGTGTATATCCAATCCGCAAAAAAGATGCCGACTTTTCAGCTGTGGGACGAGAAAACGTCATATTAATTATATTGAACTAAATTCTTTCTGTGCATATGTAGGAGAAAAGCGAATTACTAATTCATTCATTTCTAGATCACTGGAGCTATTAGGTATACTGTCTTGAATTTTCGCAGGGATGTTTCTTTTGTTGAGTAGAGTTCCGCTAAGAATTGCTTTGCAGAAATCGACTCTCGATGAGGGAGAGGGGTGTTACATGAGCATTATAGGTAAAAGTTTCTTTTTTGAAGTATAAGACCAACATATTTTTAATTTGACGATTATATTGCTTTTGTGAAACAGAAATACATTTAAGAACGTATTTTGCGGAAATAGACTCCCAAGAGGGTGAGAGGTTACGGCACCATACTTCCGGTTAAGGAAATTCAAATTATGTCCGTTTTAAATAAAAAGTCTATGAGAATGTTTTTTAATAAAATTGGAAGCTTAAAGCTAGGATTTAAGATATTAAGAACTTTTAAACAATATATAATCATACAAAATCAAAAAATACCCAGCAAAATGGTTCTAATAATAATTCATAAGAGGTGTACAATATCTATTTAAAATAACTCTTAGTTGTCCATATCAACCGATGTTCAGGAAGAGATGAAGTATTAATTACTTATATATATTCCTTTTAAAAATAAATGCTATTTAAAATTACGATATCTTATTTCGTAACTTAAATGCTGATATTAGTTTATATTCAACAAAGTTAAATGAATAACAATTCAAAGTAATAAATACATAATATTAATTGTGATATTTTACTTTTCCTTTAAAAAATGTAGACAACATGAAAAAAGCTTCAAAAGAAATAAATTTTCATTTCGCAGTTTGAAAATAAAGTTCAAATACTAGTTTTTTCCAATTAAGTTTCTAATTAAACCAAATAGAGATATTGGAAAACTAATTTACCGGGAGTAAATATTCGATCCAATTTTAATTTACTTTTATAAGAAAGTTTTTTAAAAAAAAGCCGAATTGAAATACATTTAATTTTTGTGTGAAAAGGAGTCTAATTATTCCCTTCTAATAGCATTTTATTTATGTTGTAAGATCGCACTTAAGTATTTTATAAATTAGCATTCGTAAACATCTAATTAAAATTTATTTCCTAAATTTGGTGTAATCTTATTCTAGTCGTCAAGTCCATACATATTTAAAATGTCGCGTTATACTAAAAATAAATACTATAGAGGGAGGTAATGTGTTAAGTTTGTGTATAATAATATGCTAGACTTTTTTTGTATAATTTATGTACATTTATCTATGCTATTTCTAAATTACTATTTAAGGTCTTTAAATAACAAATATTATTTTTTTAAATGTGTATCAGTTAAACTTAAGTAAAACCAAATGCAAATTGGAGGATATTTTAATATAATTGTCTGAAAGGAACATAATGAATTTGTTCCTGTATGCAGGGTGAGCCAAAATCTCGTTCAAATTTTAAAAATTCATGAAAAAAGGAAGAAATTATCTTAATTCCTTAACTGCCTCTGGAGTATATATCCGTCTCTCTCAACCGATGCGTTGATGGCCTTTTATCGGTGGGCATCTGGATTGTAACACAGTCCTCAATCCCATATCGTGAGTCCTTGATGTTGGAGACGACGTTTGGTGGAATTTCACAGTCTGCTGTGAGGCATGAAGACGATTGGCTGTTGCGAGTGGATCCGTGGGCGTGGCTTAGAGTGACTTTTTGACTTGTAGTTCATGGTAGATTTTTGACCTGGTTGAGAGCTGAGATACTGCTCTCTAACCGATGCGTTGAGTACCCTGGGCATTTATATACACCCTGCCGAATTAGGATCCTTTCCTTTGCGTTGGTATCATTAAAACTTTTCCGAAGGGTGCGGAATGCAATAAAATGACATTGACAATGCTTGCAAAGGGTTTACTTGAATCAGAGAGAAGTTTGCTTATTTGTGCCTACCCTAACTCCCAAATACACCGCATACGCTCCTTTATGTAAAAATCGATGGCACTGAGGTGCGAATCCCGTAATTTTTAATTGGCAGTTATGGGGTTAAAGCAGTGGGAGTTTGCAAGAAAGAACTCACAAGAAATTCGGATTTTTTTTTGTTTTTTTGTGGAAAAACATTATTTAAAAATATTATCGTTAGAGGGCACTAACAGTCCGAACACAATACACAGGAAAACTGTACGCTCTCTATCCTCTTCTCTTTTATTCCTCCCACAACAATTGTTCAACGTGACCTCTAGAACATTGTCCAACACAACAAAGGCGGTTCACGACGCCCGTTACAGCAAAATGTAACATATCGGGATGAATTGGAAAAACTTTGCCACAGATAGAATCTTTGGTTCAAACCAATGTTGTCGAGAAAAAATGATACACAAGTGATTTCAAATAGCCCTGCAACCAGAAGTTGACCGTAATGAGGTCCACTGAGCATGAGGGCCCTGCGGCCTTGAAACCTCGACCGATCACTCTGTCCTTACCGAAGGTAGTCAATCGGAATTGTTTTACAATTATATCATTATATATATGAACATTTAAATATGTTTGTATTTACATATAATATTATACATAATTAAATATATGCGTATATACATAATTGTATATATGTATAGAATAGTTCACTCAGACTTTGGCTTAAGGAATTTAAACTCACAATGGTCCCGAGCCCTCCAAGACTTCAAGTGATAATTAATTTCTAATTTACCCACCTAATGGGATAAAACCATAATCTTATCTCCTCAAAAACTAAAATATATAACAGCATTTTTAAATCAGGATGATACAATTTTTCATCACCTGTGTATCTAGACCAATCAGGAAAGCCTTTACCGAAAATCATATGATTTTAACAGCGGTTCACCATGACTATAAATATACATCTTGGGAGTGGATAATGAATGCTTCTGTGAATGTCTTAAATGTAATGGCTGTTGTTCGCGTGTATTTGTGTAGAGTTTCGACGCTGTTTGCTGTGTCTAAAATAAAATGTGGAACTAAAAATACCAAGAACTGCTCATCATTTCAACGACTACAAACTTAAGTATTTGTATATAAAACTCCTTGATTCTATATACTAGTCATCACTAGTAGTAGTATCACTACATGTATGTATATGTAACAACACACATATATATATATATATATATATATACAGATATAGATAGAACAGATACATATAATTATGATGAATTATAGTTATTCACACGTTATAGCATACTTTCTTTGTAAATTAAAATATTTTGTAATTATAAGATTTAGAACTTTTTAAAGTTCATTCTCAATATAATCCTCTCTAACAATGAATACTTTCTTTTAAATTAATTCTAAAGTAATTACTCTCTACGTGGAGTTCCTTAAGCCTTTATTATATATAATCTTTTGATCTACTTTGACCTTTCCATAAAACATACTAAGTAAAATTTATATAAGAACTCGGTAAAAGTTTAAAGACTCTTGTGAAAAAATTATATAGCAATAATTATGTATTATAATTTCTATATTTTTAAAAAATTAATTATTCTAAGCAAAATATTTCCTGAATAAAATAAATCTGTTTTTTTTTTAAATTTCGCTATTAAATAATTTTATTGTGTAAAATAATTACTATAATATCCATTATAATAACTATTTATTACTTTCGAAAAGTAATTTCTACATTTGTGTTATTAGAGTACTTTTAAGAATCTGTTATTAACTTAAAATTTTTCTTTTGGCAATTACATAGTTAAAAAATTTTAGAATAAATCAATAACTACACATTTTTTTTGGAAAAAATAACGCTACCAAAATGAAAACTTTTAATTGATAATTTTAAAAATGTTAGACGCAATTTTGCGATAGAGTTCATCTTAAACAATTTAAATGTTTTCAAATAATTTAGATATTGGTATATGTAAATATGTTGTGAACGTCGGCTCATTAGTAGAGCATTTCCCGACAATACTTGTCACGATTGACGTGCAGGATGACTAAGATTTTCATATGAGACATTGTATCGTCCAAACAAGACCGGGTATTCTCATGCTAAGAGGTTAACAGATGTGAGCAGGTTTGGAAAATCGGCGGAGAAATGGCTGGAATGAACTGACTTAGAACTAGAACTTTTCAACAGTGAAAGGCTGTGAAACTTAATGTAATAATGAGTATACAGTTATGTTTATTTAATCTGGAATAAAACGCCTTTGAGGCTAATAGCCGAGTCTCTTGCAAGTCAGTAAGGAAGTAATCTTACTGACTCACTTCCTTACCAATGTCAAATACATCAAATAAGCCTAGAAATCAATTTATTGCGAATGGAGACAGCAGGGAGTGTGTGAAGAGGAGTTGAAGAACAGATGATGGACAAATGCCTGGGGTTTCTCTCCTCGCCTGTGGCAACAGGGGGAGGCTACAGGCTCCGAAAGAGGAAAAGAGGGTAATTCCTCTGGATGGGTTTGGACGGAGGAGACAGCTTTTTGAGCATGAGCGGTAATATTTAACTTTTTTTATGCATCTATGTAAATAGCTTAATAAATGTTTTATTTAACTGAGAAACACTCATCGCGTGCCTCATCATTTGATTTAGACTCAGTTTATTAGTTTGTAAATGATTCATAATCCTAGACTCATATTGGACACAATTGTATTTGTACGAAATTAAAGCAAATGATTTTTTGGTTTGTTGACAATAAACCATCAGCGCCTTTATAAATATTTTAAATATAAATTATTTTTATAATTTAAAAATTGAGAAATAACTGCTCGACGGATCTATACGCGTCTATAACTAACCTCTTGGGGACTTTTCTGGGGCGTATTACCGACCAACTTTCACCGAACCAAGGAAACGTGATTATGCAAATTAAGTATATTATACAAATTCTTTATATGCGAGTTTTGAGAGTTAGTTGGTGAGTGAAGGATCGTGAAATTATTAAGTGAAAATCGGAGTTTATCAATTGAAGAAGTCTAAGAGAGTATCACTCGACGGTGATTACATCCGGATAAGGATCGCATTCAAGGCCTCAACTGGAGGACTCAACTTCATAAAAGTACAAGTATCGTGATCCTTGTTGAAATAGAAGTTCAGCTTATTCGTGTGTGATGTAGTTTATGTAGAGTTTGTATAGGTTATCGTGGAATCAGTTGAGGTTCCGTATTGTTATCCCCAGGCTAACGAATCTCACCTTCGCGCTCCACTATCTGATCCTTTATCTTAATTACTTTATTATTGTGCTTGCTTGATATTTTGGTGACAATAAAATAATTAGAGTGACTCATGTCCACTGATTATTCAGTTTCTCCCACACATCTAGACGGGTACGAGAGTAAACAAGGGGGATTAGAGGGAAGCAGAAACCGACAAGTATTACAACTGTAGAGACGAAATGATAGACTACAGATTTAAATAAGACTCGATGAGTGAAAAAAACAACAACATGAGTGTGTGTTTATTAACGTTGCAGTGTAAAGCAATACGTAATTTAGCCTCGTAATTCTGAGCCATGGTCCTGTGACGTGGATGACACCTGAGCTAGACCCTGAAACACCATACCAACTAGAGGACTCTAAGCCTTGACATTTTACGTGCCTCAGCCCTTTTACTTAGCGGGTCATCAGTGGCACTAGGTTTTAGTTCATGACATACAAAGGGTGATCAAATGAAAAGGTACGAAACGACATAAAAATGAAACAGTTAAATACTTGCATATTCCGCCAAGGGAGAATGCAGCGAGACATCTCGAGATGCCATTGGAGACTGACTGGGATCGGATCATGCGCGGGTGCCCGCATGCGCAGGAGAGAGAGCAAAGGCTCTTATAAAAAGCGGCGTCCAAATGATGTGAGCACAGAATTACTCGAGCACAGAAAAAGCATTAACTCCGATGTGTACTGTGAGACACTCCGACGCCTACGCAGGTCCATCAAGAGCAAAAGACCGGGGCTGCTCACGGAGGGTGTGGTTCTGCTCCATGATAACGCGCGTCCACACGTCTCCAGAGTCACACAAATGGAACTGGACAAGTTCCAATGGGAGACGTTGGACCATCCGTCCTACAGTCCGGACATGTCACCCTGCGATTTCCATGTGTTTTGTCCACTGAAGAAACACCTGAAAGGAAAGCGCTTCAACTCGGACGACGTACTCAAGGACACTGAAGGACTAGGTCTCGTCACAGCCACAGGAATTCTGGGAACAAGGAATCCTGCGGCTTGTTCATCAGTGGGATCGTTGTGCTCAGGCCTATGGTGTATATTTTGAATAAAGTCTATATTTGTACCCACCGTGTCGTTTCGTACCTTTTCATTTGATCACCCCTTGTACCTTCCACGTCCGTGACCTTGAACCTTAGGGTACCCCGGCCCATAAAAAATGCGAAAACCAATTTAAGTAATTAAAAATATACGAAAATATAAACTTATAGATATGTAAAACGTTTTAGGCTAAAGTAACAAATAATTACTACAATGATTATTCTATGTTTATTTTACTAAAACAAAACGATATGACATTACCAATTTATAATAAAATGATTTACGGTCGGAGCTCTATATTACGAACTTCTGTTTTACGAATTTCTCTCTTTTGCAAACTTTTTCCTAGAACCAAGAAAATTTTGTTTTTTTCTTCGAAAAATAGCCTCCAAATAGCAAAGTTCGCATTCCATTTAACGAACTTTTTCTCTTGTGATTCAATTGATTTTCTCTCTATTTTTGAAATATTTCTGAACATTTTAAATTATTCCTTTTTAACAAATTTTATCGTGATCAATGTCCTGGAACTGCTTTTACCACAGGTACCCAACTCACATAAAGCAATAAAATTGTTGTAATTTTTTAAACAAAAACTTAAATAAAATTGACTGATTTCATTAGAATTACGAAGAAATTTAAGGAAGCATGTGGTATAGTGTATGTTTAAAATATTACCAATTATAAAATAATGTATTATTAAAATTATATTTCTAGGCTTATAAAATCAGAAAAGAGCCATTAAAAAACTCAATTTTAATATAGTGTATTTCCTGGACAATATTTTTTTCTTGTTTTCTTTGCAGATTTTTTTGATGCGTAAAATATCTATAAGCAACAGATATTTATCAGTAAAAAAGTGTGCATTATTACGTTTTTAACAATATACAGAGTTCATGAACTTGAAATTTGTTGTATATGGTTTCTACAGTATATATATATTTTTTTAACATTTATAAACCCCGTGCACCACCGAACGTATAACACGGGGGTAAACAACACAGACAGAAGAGAAAGGATTACAATACAAACATCCATGCCTTCTCCGGGATTCGAACCCAGTCCCTGCGGCACCGCAGTCAGCTTCACTGACCACTATACCGGATGGGCGGCTCTACAGTATATTAAACGATGAATCTCTCTATTAAGGTATCCAACTATGTTCGGAACCATAATTTAGTAAAAATGTATAAATGGATAATATTTATAATATTTAGTGTCACTTGGATTAGAATATGTATATAAAATTGTTTTAAGAATATTTCTACAGTAAAAAATATTTAAATACAATATTTTGACCAAAAATGAACATAGAAGGACCAATTTTCAAAGCATTCTACTTTTACGGAAAATGCTTCTATAATAATAATACTTTGCCTGTATATAGCTCAGAACTCTGTACAGAGTCCGAGCTAGAATTTTGAAATATATAACTTAGAAGAGAATTTATCCATATTTTAGTATAACAAAGCGGATTAATTTAAGATAAAAACGCCGATAATTATTTCAATTGGTAGTAACTGAAAAATAATGTGAACTTTTCAAAAATCCTAGTTCAGGCCATTTGGAGAGAAGTCTACTTTATATAAACAAAATATTATTATAGAAGCATATTTTTATAAAAGGAGACCGCGTTTTGAAAATAGGTTGTGGCCGCGGTGGCCAAGTGGTCTAGGCATCAGATCATGGCTAGCGTGTCATGAGTTCGATCCCTGTACCACTAAAGATCCGCCGTATTTGGGAGCGATGCACGTTAAATCTGTCGAGAGCTCATACGTCCTCCCGTTGGTGTGGTAGTTAGGAGAAGGGGTGCCAGCTCAGGTGTCGTCCGCGTCACTTGACCATGGTTCAAAATTACGCGGACCGTCGCCAGAAGCCCTCGTGTTGCTAATCAATGCGACGTTAATATTCTCTCACTCACTTTGAAAATAGGTTATTCTATAAGTTAATTTTTGCCAAAATATTGCATTTAAATAATTTTTTTTGTCATAATGTCCTTGGAACAACTTTATACATGCATTCTAATCTAAGTGATACTAAATATCATAAATATTATCGATTCATGCGCTTTTTTAAAATCATGGTTCCGAAAGTAGTCGGATACCTTAATAAAGATTCATCGTTTAATATACTGTAGAAACCATATACAACAAATTTCAATTTTATGAATGTGTATACTGTTAAAAATGCAATTATGTACACTTTTTTACGAATAAATATATATATTTATATATATTACTTTATATATGTATTTTATATTATATATAAAATTAATGTTACTTTATTACTTTTTTATAGACTTTTTAAACATACATTTTATCTCTTATCTATATTTTATATATCTATTTAAATATCTATTATATATATATATATATATATATATACATATTAGGTCAGACTATATTTAAAATCATTATATTAAAAAAGATAGAGAGATTTTCTACAAAAATATATTAAGAACACACAATTTTTCATTTAGTCTAATAATTTTCACTCCTCTGTGTTAACATTTTAAAATAATATACATCGTTTATAGAATTTCGTTATGCGATAAAGAAATCCTTACAATACAACCTTATTCCCCAATATGCCTGATTTACTACTGAAAAAAAAACCCTAATTAACTCACTACGAATATCAGATAACTTTCTCACCACTATACTTAAATGAAATTAATTCATAAAATTTAATATCCGAACAAAGGATAATCAAAAATTTTGAAGAGCAAAAGAAACATTTAATAATCACTATCTCACATGGACATCTGTCAATTTTCCTCTTATTTTTTTATTGAAAATACCTGACTTCAAAAACCTATTATCATACTTTTTCTTTCTTTCCTACAAATACAATGAAATACTCATACTACACATTACAAGCATTAATCGGGTACATAATTCTGAAAGTATATATGGATTTTTACTTCGAGGGGGAGGGTGTGAAAACGGATAAGAGTATTTGGACAGTAACGTACAGAAATATTCTCTGAAGGATTATGCTAATGTTGTTTCGACTTTCCAAGCGACAGATTCATAAGTCAGCTTTGATCCCTATATTCCGAATAAAAGTATCATAAATCATCTTTCTCTGAGCAGATGTTGTAACGTTGTTCTAAAAATAACTCGACATTAAATTTAAAGGATCGTGTTTCAGGAGCATTGTGATTATTTCGTACTTTAGTTTGAAAACTTACAAAAGATCACGTATATGCGTTTAAGTGATGTATTGGAGCTATGAATGTTATAACTCTATATTTTCCACAATTGCACATTTTTGCGTCAGTTGTGTCGTGGTTTTTCAACCGCGGGTGTGAGAGGAACAGACACTTTTCAATTTAAGCAATTGTATTTCCTTTTTCACTTATTAGACTAAATAAGAAATTTGAGAATTCATTCTAATGACTAAACTCGAGTTAATTATTAATCGAAATATGGAAATATGAATAAGATTACTTATCTACTCTCCTGAGCGCTATTGCTTCAACACTTGCTTAATTAAAAGCTAAGGGTGGCCGGCTATACCTTTTCTTTTACTTCTTCCTTCTGTAATTAATAATACTAAGTGCGAACACCGGTCGCTAACGCTATGCTATCTTCTTATACTCGATTTTCAATCATCATATCGCCTATTCCACGACTAGCTCTAAAATAAAAGCTCGCATTTACATAAAACGAAGTCAGTTCAGTTCAGTTCAGTACAGTGATAGTGCTGTATAATTGGAGGTTTGGCTAACGCCTTATGCTTCAACAAAATTTGATGATTATAGTAAATTTAGATCTTATTTTAGAAACTATTGATTAATATTTTAAAATTTATTTGTTGATATTAAGAATTCTTCTACTTTTTGGACATGCTCTAATGTTTTACAATTCGCTATTGTTGGATGGGACTATTCTCCGTGGTTGGAGATAAAATTTTTCAAAATTTCTCGTTGCGCTTTGTATTTGTTGCAGGTTAAAATGTGAAACGTTCACTTGTTTCTGGCACCTGACATTCCGAGCACAAAGGACAATCTGTTTGTTTGAAAATAAAATAAATATCGTTCAGTGGTAGTTTTTTTGCTCGCATCTTATTAATCAAAACCTCTGACTTTCTATTGTTTTCTGCCTGTCTATTCTACTTTTCAAGATGTGAAATATAATTATAATTTTCATATCTTCTACTTCCTGTCCATGCCTCTTCATTTTTATTCTTATGCTGTTTTTTGAAATATGCATGTAAATCTTCCACTGAAATCCAAGGAATAATACTCCAAGGATCTGGAGAGGCCTTGGCTAATTTATCAACTTCTTCATTGATCTCTATTCCTTTATGAGCCAGTACCCAAATGAATGTGATGGATTGAACTGTTTGAAGACTCTATTGCAAAGTTGAACTTAAATTTAAAATTATCGCATTGGATTTTCTATAAATATTTTGGATACTTTTTAAAACTGATAAACTGTCCGTCAGGATAACATAGTTTTCAGCTTCTGTAACCCAATTTTGTAATGCAGTCCATATGGTTATAGAACAAAGTCATATCCACGGAAAGCAGTCTTCAACTAAAATCACAGTTAAAAAGAGTATTTTACAACAGAGGATTAATAGAAGTGCAAATAAGACCTGTTATAATTGTATTTGAGAGATTTGTTTTTTAATATAATTTTAATTTACAAAGTTTGAAACAAATTCTACAAGTCCAAGAGAACCATAGTTATTGAGACTTAAGCAATGAATAACGTATATTTAAGTGGGGTGTAAAGAATAATTAATTTTCTGGCATATATATTGCTCAAAAATATTACTAAGGCTAATTCTTATTTTATTTAATAAATTCTTCTTAGGAAATTTTTGAAACATTTACGAATTAAAAAATGAGTAATTATTAAAAGTCTTTGATTAACCTGAATTTATTTTTATTTCAACTGTCATTATATTCATCATATTTATGTGCTCGCAACCTGATGTGATAAAACCTTGAATGTATGCAGAAACGTTTCAATACATGGATCAGCTGGGTCCGGATCCAACGCCCGGCCACGGTAGAGGGTCTAGTCTGTCGTTCTCTAATCAACCTCAATAAGATCCTGATCCGAACAGTGGCGTAGCTAGGTATCCAAATGCCCTGGTGCAAAAAAAATGAGAGCCCTATCTTGGTTGAGTTTTATCAAGTAAAAATATATGAATATTTTAAATACACAAAACTGCAATTTCTGTTTACTATCTTCTCTTTTTTGGTGTAGTTTTCGCTTGAACGCACAACTGGGCTTTTTTATCCATAATTTTAGTTTTATAATTTAAGCAATACCATTCGTATTTGCTCAAAAGCTTACAAATGTTAAAAGGAAGGAGAAATGTAGGGCTACGCTATCAAACGTCGTTGTTGGGAAATCCCTGGCTATTTTTTTTTTATACGGGAGGATCGAAGTCACCCATCAGAGGGCTGAGGGGTACAAAAAAATATCCCCTGGGAAGGATAGGAAATTATATAAAAAATATCCATGAACAAGAACAAAGAATAAAATTATTATTATAAATATTTCTTTAAAGAACGCCTCTGAAAAAGTGCAGAGGAGGGTGTACAAAATTACTTCAGTCTGTTGCAGATACGAGAAGATATCGAAATATTCAAACAAGAAACTACATTATTATGAATCATAATTTTATTAAAAATAGAATATAACTAGGAAGGAATTGACTCTTGTTAAGACTTTTTAAGTTGAATAATAAGTATGGTAAGATTTTTCATGGAACTTGGAGTTCATTTTCAAGTAACAGTTTATAGAAAAATGAAAATAATATAAATTTTTCAGTAAATAAATTTTCCAACACTCAGCAAACAACGG
>BMAO01020409.1:0-18975 GCA_019973975.1 Trichonephila clavata
CCACAACAGTCCTGGGCGAAAGAGCCAGGGAATAATCCAACGGGTAAAGTCAAAGAGAGTTAGAAGAAATCATTATATATATATATATATATATATATATATATATATATATATATATATATATATACTGTTTGTATAGATACAATGTATAAAATATAGTAACTAAAAGTAAGTTACATTTGTTATATACTACGTAGCGATTAATAAAAGAAAAAAATTATTTTTGATTAAAAAACTTAAGTATTTGTTTTCTGTTTGTCTTGGAATTAAACTTAGGAGAATAATCAGAATTGCAATTAGTGCTTCCCCTTAAAAAGTTTCAGTTAATTTTTATATATATATAATGAAATAAAAAAATATATATCGAAGAAAACAAGAAACAAGGTTGCTCAAAGAGCTTTCATTACAACAAAAAAAAATAAGTAAAGTCTTTAGATAGCACTAGAAGATACGAAGTCCTTAAATGAAATGATTTGGGCTCAAATATTCTTATTAAATGCAGTTATTTTCATCTTTATTTAATAAATAAATGAAACGTTGCTTTGTTGTAAATTTCACTCTTAGAGAAGTGGCGTTACATTCTGATGAACATTTTTTATGACAGACAATGAAGAAGGGGATGAATATTGTCTTAAGATTTTTTCTTAAGGCAGAATCTTTTCTTTTCTTGGATAATTGTAAATTTTAAAAGATTTCTGTCGTCTCCATGTGAAATCTAAATTTTGTGACTTAAGTAAATTTCTTTTAAATTATGAACTATTTGTAAAAATTACTGAGTAATTCACGCTGTCTTTCTCGTGTTTTTTAGCTCTGACCCTAGCTAAAATTGAGAAAAAATATATTACTATAAGGAAAATATAGACCGTATTTCATGATGTGAATCTATTACTATTATTATTATTCCTAAAAGCCGTTTTTTTTTATAATTCTGAAAGATTTCCAGTCAGAGAATTTCTTTAAATCCATTGATTAGACAAAACCGTACAAATCTCATGGACTCGAAAATTGATTAGTTAATTATCACAGGATTATCATCTAGGCAAATATGATTGATTCTGTGATTTTATGCATGTACTTTTTATTTTTAACAATATTTCTAAACCATAGTTCCTTATTGTTACATAGTTCCTTATTTAACCTGAAAGCACAACAAAACAACATTGAGTTCAGTGATTTTATGCATGCAATTTTTATTACTCCTCATATTTCTAATCTATAGTTCCTTATTGTTTTGAATTTCCTAAGGTAATAAAGAAAATAGATTTAATCTCAAAGCACAGCAAAACAACACTGAGTGCTTTCAAGCTTAACTTTTAAAACTTTAATCATCTTTAATGGCGGGAAAAGTAGTTGTCTTGTGAAAATGTAAGTGATTTAAACTGATTTAAATATGAGTAAATTTCATAATTGTGCAATAAATATGTTATACAAACAAGTTTAACGTAAAGAAAGCATGATAACATTGAAAATGTAAATAAATTTAAACACACATTGTTTTGCTTTTCATCAGATTATCAATAAATTTGTTACTGCTCGTAAACAGTCTTGTTTCAAATTCTAAGTTAAAGTTTAAAATATTTTTTATTTTTTAATCAGGATAAAAAAAATTAAAATAATTAAATACAATAAGTGCATATGTGTTCAATAATTCGAATTCAAAAGTAGACATTATAAAAACTACAATCAGTTTCAATTTTCTTACAAACAATGAACGTACAAATATTGTCTTCGCAGCCGTATATTTAACGGGAAAAACGGATTCCTTGTTTTATCAGAACATCTTCATGTCAAGATAATGTAATCATAAATCTTCTACTTTCGAAGCATATAAACTATCGTATTTGTGTTTTTCTTTGAAAGAGACATTTGTAATCTTCTCACATAGTCGTAACCTTTTCCAGTAAGTCATTTATAGATGTGAAGAAGTTATTAGAATGGGTCTTCCCAAAACCATTCAATGATAACGCTACAGAAAAAGAACTTCACGCGCAAAGCGACTTAACGAAAAGGATATCTCGAAAAGGCAATAGCTTCCATAGCAGTCGTAAGCTAAGATATAAAAATTCTGTTACGATACAAAAGGAGAAAAAAATTTGAGCAAAATACAGAACCAATGTATTATTCTCAAAGTATTTATTTTCAAAATAAAAAGCTTTTTACGGATCCATTTACAAATATGGTACTTACGTATTATAGAAACCTATTGGCAACATTATATGAAACAAAGCACCTGGTTACCAATTCAATGCGTAGGACACATTGGAAATTGGGATTGCCTACTTGGCGGAGTTAATTAGAGTTGGCGATTGTTTCGATAATACGTAAGTACCCAAATATGAGTTTCTTTGTTTTTAATTGATTTTAAGACTGATATGTTTTTTTTTATTTAAAAAGCGTCAGATATATCTTAGGTTACAACTTCCTGTGTAACATAACACTGTTATTCCTCTTTTGGTTTTGTAAAGACCTTATCTTTTTGTGTCTTTATCAATTCAAAGAATCTCGTTCATTTGCGATATTCTTATGCTAGTACAACATGTAGTATTCTTTTTGGTATTTCAAAAACTGTTCAGGGGACTCCTAAATTTAATTTTTATCACTTGGCAAACTCTTATAGTAAGAAATATTTAAACCCTTACATTTTTTAAGCTATTATCTTATATATTACCAAAGAAATGATAAGAAAACTTTGTGTTGCTTATTTTAAGCCTCGTAAAGAGTCTAAGTTGATTTCATTATAATCGTATATTTCATCAACTTTTATTTTTATTTAAGCTATCGGCTTAGTTAATGACACTTATCAAAAAAATTTAAAACTTAAATATTAGGAACTCTAAATTATAACTGGAAGTATAAAGACTTTTTTTTCACTTTAAAAAATTAGTATTCTGGTGTTGACAGTTAGCTAAATGTTTTTTTCTTAAAAAGGTTTGCTTAAAATAAAATCCTATTTTTAATTATATTTTACCCCTTTGTTTTTCTTATCAAATAATTATCCTTTGACATTTGATGGGTATCTTTTTTTTTACAAAAAAATTCCCATACTCAAAAGAACTTTATTCACTAATGTTTTCCCAAAATAGAATTATATTTATTTATGATATGAATTTAATTAAAAATCTTCATATTAAGTTTATATCCATATTGCATTTTTGATTAATTATTGGAAGAGGACTCAACATGGATCAATAAGGTGAATTTTATTTAATTTTATCAATAATGTGAAATTTTATAAAACATTTTAAAATTTTTAGTTAAATGTTTAGTATTATGTAAATAAAACCTTTTTATTTCAAGTTAATAAATTTCAACCATCTTAAAGTCCATCTATAATTATAAAAGTGAGCATTAATTTATTTCTTATACAAGTTTCAATTTTAAAATATCTCTAAAATTGTGCACAGAAATATTTCACCTTATATTGCTAACTACCATTTTCATATAAAATATACTTTCTTAAATAAAACTCTATTCTCCAACAATTTCAGTAATATATCAAGATTTAAAAGATTAATAAATTATTTTTAAAGTTAGCCACTGAATAATCGAAAAAAGACACATAAATACCTTAAGACAGTAATGTTGTGTATTCCTAATACTGTTATAATAAAAAGATGTAGAATTGTTTTTTTATGAAGACGCACATGCATTTTTCCTAAATCATTTGTCAAAAGCATACTTTCATTGATGAGAACATTTGCAATTTTAAAAATAAAAGTGCAATGTTATTACAAAAAATGACATTCATATAAAAAAAGTAAAATATGTGACGTACAATAAATACAATTGTAGTACAATAAACGCAATTCGGTTGGCCTTCTTTAAGTCAGTCAGCCTACTGATTGCTGTAGGAGCATTTACAGCAACTAAATAAAATTTGTAATACAAGCGAATTGCACTATATGACACTGAAAATGCAACACGAAGAAGAAGTGACCTAAAGGTTGTATTACCGCCTAGACTACGATGCATGAAGCAACATGCTTGGGTACAGATTCATCATACATGTACATTAGGTACAGAGATATATTCTGTTATTTGTTTTGAGCTGTTCATCGTCTGAATGTTCTTGTGGCCCAGTGGCAACCTTTCACTTTCCAGAAATGTTCGATTTGAGGGAAATCAAAAGATAATGATGGTCAGAAAAGACATTATTTATCTTGCAAAGCCCGTTGGTGGATGCTTCCAGTATGCAGTAAGTTTTGTCCTTCTGGTGAAAAGTAACACTCCTGGAAAAAGGAAAGAAATAACAGCCCCGGCACATTATTCGCGTATCATGATTTAGAGCGTTGAATACGAACAAAATGTAACTTGCTATCCCCCTCGATGACTCCACAACTCCATAATGTCATGTTGTGACCTGGTGAGATGTGCCACAGATGCGGATTAGATGTCACCACATTGGTGCTACATAAGTACATGGTCAATTTCATTGAATAGACATAATTAGTAATCATCTACTTACACAATCATATACCATTCTGTCATCCATGTCACTTCAGCCATGCACCATTGTAAACAGAGTCGTCTGAGCAAGTGAGATCCATTGCAATTTTCTTACTGGATGCCAAAAGTGCAGGTTACCATCAACCAATCGAAAGATAATTATTCCAGTCAGTATGGGAACTTTTAGGATGGTTTCCACATGTTACAAATAGTGACAGAAATATCTTGAGGGGCCCCATAGGTTGACGTCACTGTAGCAGCACAACAGCACTTTTCTAACTAGACTAATTTCCTTGTTCAAACAATTTTTTGTCTCACTTGGCTCAACGCTTATGCGTCTGGGTCAGTGATTTTCAACCATTGTGCCATCAAGTTCTTATTATAGCCCACCCCCTCTATTTTCTTAAAAATTATTAGTTATACTCTAAGGGGGGGGGGATAAAGTTCCAGAACCTAATAATTCGTTTTATAGAAATAAACTATTCATAAAATTGTGTTTTTTTTTACTGGAGCTGCATTTAACAACATAACTTTTGCAGACACGGCAAGTCCTCAAATGTGAAAACCATTTTATGGTGGCGCCATCTATTGGAGGTCTGGACGCCAAATTTGGACGCTAGAATTAATTTTTAATTCATGCTAAATATTGCCGTGATTTAATTTTGCCGAGAGTACCAGAGCGAAATTGATACTCAACTCAAAGGATCTTTCACATGGGACTTAATCATATGACACGTGTGCCTACGATTTTCGCATCCAGAAAACTTATCAACTCCAGCTGGGGTCGAACCCGCAACCTTATACGCACGAAACGGGCACGTTGCCCCTAAGCCACCGGAGCATAAATATGTTATTGGCCATTTGACATCACTAGTAGAGAAATTATTCATCACTTCCGAAATTTAGGTATAAAAAAAATATTGGGTTTTTAATCCATGTGTGATAATGGATATATCTGTATATGAGCTAACTTTGAAGGAAGAGGAAAAACCATAATCTCGCTCTGTAATAATCGAGCATTAACTTCAAAACATTTAGAAGAGTCACTTAATTCATTTTGGATTAAAATTAAAGGCGTATATTCCATAACAGCCAAAAAGGCTTTAAATATATTTTGTTACACTATTTTACATCTTATTTGCGTGAATTCGGATTTTCCGCATTAAAAATATGAAAAGTAAAAAGATCGAGACTTTTAAACTTAAATGACAAAACCAGAGAGGCATTATCATTTTTACAACTAAACATAAATGAAGTTACCTATAATTATCAAGCTCAAATTTCGCATTAAAAGTATTCTTATAATTAATTTCTAATTATTTACTTAAAAAAACATATTGTTGCCTTTGCCGTATACTATATTATTTTATTTAACAATAAAATTTTATTGTTAAATAAAATTATTTTTATTTAACAATATAATTTTTTTAATAATTTTTCCACCTAGATCAGTGAATCTCAACCTTTTCTTTTCGTTGCGGTACACTTTTAACAATTTCACAATTCGGCAGCACACTAGCAATAAAACAAGCTCAAAAGAATTTACTTATCTGTAATACACGATGCAAAATATATTAATATAATAAAGGTTGAGTGTCTCTGGTCTAGGTGGACGGACTGAAATTAGATTTTCGTGGACGACAGTGCTCGAGCGCTTATACCCATTGTCTAGGTCAGGGATGGAGAACCAGGGCACACGTGTCATTGATGGCACACGACACAATATTTTAAGCACACCATCAATCTCAAAATGGTTTATATTTTAATTCAAAATAATAAAGTTTAATATGAAGTATTATGAACAAACGCGAGTGATTGGTCGCAGATTCAGTGAAATTTTCTCAGTTCAAAGAATTGTCGGAAACGTTAAAGTTTTTAATGTGTACCCTGATATGACTTCATTTAATAAACTGATCTTGTCCCAATTTGATTTGCAGAAAGTTGAAAAATTTGAAATACAACTGATTGATTCCCATTCTAGTTCAATATAGATTCAAAAATTTGTTGGAAAAAAAGAGAAAATTGGAATTGATTGAAACAGAAATATTAACAACCAATATAAGAAAAATGTTTGTAATGAAATTTTGGAAACATGGAATTCGATTCCAGACACATTTAACAGTTTGGAGAAGCTGAACCATGCTATTTTATCCATATTTTTTATCTACCTACGCCTGTAAGTCATTATTTACATAAATGAATAACATTAAATACTCGCTTAAAAACCATTTGGCAGATGACTCCAACTCAGCATGCATTCTACTAAAAGTAACATCTTGCAATCCTAATATAAGTTATTTTTCAGCTAATCAGCAACAGCACCCGCACTAATGTTACTTTAGTTTGAATTACACGTATAACTAAAATATTTACTACTATAAAGTACAAAATGTAGTTTTTCGAAGTAAATAAAAAGTTTTGAGTTGTTGGTATTTAATTTTATTTTCCCAATAATCACAATTCAAATTTACTGTCCCCTTATCCTTCTTTCACTGCTCCTTGGGCCACTGCATGCTTAATTCTTTATTTTTCTCATTTCAAATACACATACGGAGAAGTACTCCCGAGTGCTGGCTCTCCAATGACAGTTTATTCCTGACGTCTATACCTCATTAAATATTTCTTTAGAAAAATGGCAAGTTTACCGGTAAAGGTTCGCCACCTCTGGTCTAGGTTGATATAAACAGAGTATTTAATGCATGAAACAATCGGCCCTTCTGGGACCAATCGCCAAACACCTCGAAAAAATTGTTTGTCTATTGAAACTGCTTTCGTAACCGGTGGCTTAATATGCTCTGTTACAAGACATGTTTCTTGAGAAAAAAAAGAAATTCGCCACGATTTTATGCAGAAATAAAGATAAGGATATTATCCATTCTCTGTAGGGTTCTTTTCTTATATCCTACTCAACAAGTGACGGAGAGCTATGCATTGTACAACATTTGCATTATTAGGCTAAGTGAGCATATCCTGAAATTTGTATGACGTTATGGCCACTATTACTTGGTATTGTATTCTCAATGCAGCTTATTGCATGTTCTTTTTTTGTAATTTTAATGTTCTGATACTTTCAAATATAATGCTCAAGTTCTTTTATAAAAATCATCTGTATTCTCCAATCAAATTTATTTAAATGTATTTTTTTTATAAAAGTTAATAACTAATTTTAACTCGATGCAATTCTATAAAAATAACATTAATTTCACAAATATATTTAAATATTTTTCATAGGAGGATTTTTGAAAATTACCACAGTAAAATTAATTTAATTGTACTTTATTTATAGTTTGACAATAATAGTATAAGAAGAACCCTATTTGTGAAATCTGTATGTTGGATACGTCTTCTGTTTAAAGGTATTAAATAAATGGTGTGACGTATTGTGGGAAAATGTGGACGTAGCGTAAGATTCTAAGGGGATTAATTTGATTAAGATATTTGTTTACACGTCTACACAGGTAGAATTTATAAATTTACATATAGAAACTACTAGTATTTGTATAACAGAAGGAGAGAAGTATGTGTCTGGTTGCTTTGACAAATCAACTAAATCTCCCCTTTACCTAGTAGCGTTTCTCTCTCTCTTTTCACACTCTACAGAACTACACTTGAGAATTGGAGTTCTAAGTGTAGTTAAGAGACTTGAAGCTGTTGCAACCTAGAGGTTGCAGGTGTAAGAGGTTTCGGAGAAGAAGCAGGTACGATTTAAAAATAGTTATTTTTATTTCATATCTAACACTTTATGAACAATTTACAAATTATTCCTTAACCTAAGGAGTAATCTTAAATCAAAATTCTTAATTTAACTTATGAAATTATTCAAAAAGACTTATCTTTGTTCCTAATTCCTTATTAAAACTCCTTCTCGATCAACGACAGCTTGGCACAAATCCGTTTCTAATACCTTCAAAAACTCCAGGTAGATGCTAAGATGAATATCAACTTCAATTTTCACGACTTTCTAGTCACAATTCTTTTTTTACCATACCAGTATTTCACGATTAATCTCATACACCCCAATGCCAGGGTTTAAATAGCATTTACATTTGCATAAAAACAATCTATCTCTACGGAAAGCTTTCTTTAAACTAAAATCACAGTTAAAGAACTGTTTCCTTGAGAGGATTAGTTGAAGTTCCACTGATTGAACCCTTCACAAAGTTCAAAGCCATATGTTTGTCATAATAATGTTATATTAAAAGGGTTTTTTGCGGAGATACTTAGCTATTTATGAGTTTTGTAATGTCAAGTGAAGTGTTTCTGCAATTCTTTACGAGATCATTGGGCCATATGGAATAAATGTTATTCTATCTACACAAAAAAACCGCTTTATAATGCTGAGAGGAAAGAAGAAGCTTTATAATTCTTTGATCTATATTAAGTGTTTATAAATATTAATATTGAAAATTGGAATAAATTGGCGACTTTTAAATCCGTACACTTTTTGAAAGAAGAGTATCCATTTTGAATTATGTGTGATTAAGCACACAGCGTGAATGTATTTTAAAAAAACAAATATTTCCCATATTTATGTTCTTTTAAATACTAAATACTTTGTCTGTTTATATATAAAACCAGTGGAATCGTTTAACTAATATTATGTTATTTTAATTAACTACGTAGATCTATCCTACGTTAATGAGATGGACGCTGTGAATCCCAATACTTTATTTAAAAAAACCATCCGTCAACATACACATTCTGGATTTCTAGACTGGAAATATTTATGATAATATACAGCTCCATTAGTTTTAATAAATAATAGCATACATTATCGGTTTCTTACTAAATTGTTATGTTTTCCTTTATTTGAATTTTTTTTTTTTTTTACTTTCAATTTAAAATCATACAAAGTTGCTTACTTCGGTAGAAAGAAGCTTCAATTTTGATTTTTGCGAGCTTGATTACCTATGAACTTAGGGGAAATAGTTGTTATTGAAAATAATCTCACACCTTTTACAAAATTTAGTGAACACGATTGCCATGTCATGAAGTTTTGCATATATAATCCTGATTATTTTGTTGTGATGATGAAATACGCTTACAACCATAAGTTCAGAACGTAACCAACGTAATTTGTGATTGATCTATCCGCGTCCTTCCTCTAACCTCTTGGGAATTATTTGGTCTCTCAATTCAAATTTAATCACAACGAACCTTCTGAAGAAGCAACCGTGATTATTCAGATTATGTCGGATATATATAGTCTAGGTTTTCAATCTACTGAAGATATTGAGATATAGAGAATCTGACTAGGAAGAGAAATTGCTTCCGATCAGGTATTATTATGTTTTATAGCGCGTCTCAGAGATTAGATAGTTGAAGGTATTAAAGTGACGATTGGTCACCATAGTTAAATTATAATTCCGGTATTTAGAGCAGGGGATTGATCCTAAAAAAGGAGGATCGATATTTAAGAAGTCTTCTCAAAATTCGCACCTCTCGTTGTTTACACTCATATTGCTCAGATTGGGAACATCTCTTCTAGTTTGAATTTATAGAATTCTGTCTGCTGGAGTGTTCAATAAATAGATTGGTTAAATAACATGGCTAGTAATCCTTCACTTCCTCCCACACCTCTAGGTGAGGTAGAGATAAGATCTCAACTCTTATAAATTCTCCTTTAAATTCCCTCAAGAATCTTATAGCAGTAAAACTAAACAAACCTTTCGTCCAAACAATTTAACCTTCTAACTTATTCTTTTAGCATTAGAAAACAAGTTTAGAACAAAATATTTTTTTTTAAAAATTTACTTTTAACTTTGATTGAAAACTTACTTTTGAAATAAATTTTTACATTACAAAGGATTCAAAATAACAAATTCTCCAAAATACCAGGGAAATTTCTGAATTAATTTTATTGGTATACGTCTAAGCCATGGGATGAAGAGATGGATCACGGCTACAGAATGTATAGTGGGATGTTTGTTCTTAGAACATTAGAGGGACTATATAATGGCAGACACGTTGCAACCCTTGAACAAAGGCTTACAAGCTTTTATTCATTCCTTTGCACACCTTCGAACAAATGATGACATAAAAATGTAATATGAAAAGGAAATTGAATTTAAGCTTCACCCAAACAATTGTAATAACTTTTTATGCATCAAACTCTCGGACGCTTCACTTAGAAGCATTCAAAATTCCATATATGTGCAAATCAGGAACAGAAATTCCAAGGATTATCGTTATTTTACTTAGATATTTGTGATATCACGTTAGAGAATAAATTTTATCTATGTGAATGTAAAGTAAGAACATAGAAATAACCATTTAAATTTCTTTGTCAGTTAAATATTTTAAATCAAACATTACAAAATATTTCACCCGCAGGTATCACTGGGATTATCGATAACTACCTGGTATACCCACTCTTCGCACGGGTGAATTAAAAAATGAAACAATAGAAATTTAAGGCAAAAGAAATTTTTTTATGTGTTAAATTTAAGTAAATTGCAAATTAAACGGAAAAAAATTTTTTTTTCAGCATATTGGTGCTCAACAAAAAATTAGATTCACCAAATTTGAAATATGTAAGTCCAATAGTTGAAAAGAGGGATTTTTTTTATCTATAACGCCCCGTTACACCCATGTGGGCTGACTTTTGAGAGACCACTTCTTATCAAATCTCTGATCAGCAAAAATTATATGTTTCCTAAATTTCAAGTTTATAGGGGTTTAGTTATTCATAAAAGGAAATTTTTTTATATATAAAACGCCCTCGCAACCCCTCTTGGATGCCAATTTTTTCAAGACCCCTCTAAGAGGATCTCTACTCCATGAAAGAAACATGCCAGCTAAACATCAAATCTAGGTTTAATAGTTCGAAAACGGAATTCGGAACACCCCCTTTAACCACTCGCAACCTCTTTGAGGTTTCGTAAAAGCCTCTTTTGTGGCGATTCTCTACTCCATGAAAGGAACATGCCTACCAAATTTCTAGTCTGAAGGTCTAATAGTTCAAAAACGGGAATATTTTCTATAACTGCATTTATCTCCTCGCAACCATCCTTGGTTGTTAATTTTCTCAAGGCCATTTATTAGCGGCTCTTTGCTCCATGAAAGGCACATGCTTGACAAATTTCAAGTCTTCAGGTTTAATAAGCCAAAAACGGGAATACATTTATCTATAACGCCCTTAAGCCCTTTCAACGCTTCTTTAGAGTCGAATTTCACAAAACAACTTTTGTAATGCATCTGTACTCCATGAAAGGAACAAGCTTACCAAATTTCAAGTCTGTAGGTCTAGTAGTTCAAAAATGGCAATATGTTTCTATATCGGCACTTAAGACCTCGTAACGCCCCTTGGAGAGTGAATTTCACAAGACCTTTTTGTAACAGATCTGAATTCCATGAAAGAAAGATTTCTACCAAATTTCAAGTCTGTAGGTCTCATAGTTCAAAAACGGGTATATTTATCCTCAACGCCAATTTAGCTTTCGCACCACCACGGAGGGGGGGGGGTCGATTTTCGTAAAACCCGTTTTTAGAGGAACTATATTCCATAAAAGGAATTGGCCTATTAAATTTCAAATCTGTAGGTCTAATACTTCAAAAACGGGAATATTTATCTATAACGCATTTTAATTCCCTGCAGCGCCACTTGAGGAGGTCTATCGGAACGTAGTTTTACTGGCTCAGAAATCTTCGCGGGCATGCATCCAACCATTCCCCGGTTTCATCGCAATCGGAAGAACAGTAGGAAGGCATAAGATACATACAGACACTAACATTCATTTTTTATTTATTTTGATAGTATGTTGTTTCAGTGGAAATAATTTCAATATATCACGCGTTCCGTGTATTTAAGCTTATCAATAAACAAAATTTGAAGATTTTTCATTCTTTAGAAAATATTTATATGGATGAAAATAAAAAAAACTTCACAAAATGCAACTAAATCTGTAATCAATTTGAAAATAAACAAAACTATTTTAAGAAATACCGTATTTACAAAAGATTTGATTGTTATCTAATGACAAAATAATTAATGACATTTTACATACCGTAAAATCTGGTGTATAATACACACCGCCGTATAACATGCACATACACTTTCAAGCTACAATTTTTAGTTTTTAGGTATATTCGCCGTAGAACGCGCACCCTCTTTTTTTACGAAGAAATCTGAAATGTACCTGCCCAATGCTCTTATGTTCTGAAGTCATTAATTCGAAGCACTATTCTAAGCTTTAGAAAAAAATCGTATACTTCTAGAACTTTTGCTCGTTAACTTCATAAGGAATGACATTTCTTTTAAATAAACAGTATTTTGATCTATGTAGAAATCTAAGTTTTATTCTAAGCTCATCTTTTTTTTATTTATAAAGCTCTCATTTTTATACCCGGCGTATAACGCTTACCCGTAAATTTCAAACATATGTTTTGTGTAAATAGTGAGCGTAATACACCGGATTATACGGTAATACTTTTTAGAAAAGCAATATTTTTCAAAACTCTGTGGCTTTATATTATCTGAAAATTTTCAGTGAATGTGTATAAAGAAAATTAACGAATGAGTATTTAAAAAGATTAATACTTGAAAACTGAGTTTCTTAGAAAAAAATGTCTATCAATTTTAAGTGATAAGTTGATTATTTAGAATTCTAGTAAGATTTCTTGAACTAATATGACTTTAAATCAAACCAAATTCTGTAGTGTACTCTTGTCATAATCTTCACTATTATTCTCTACTACTTCTTGTTTAATAAAAGAGACTTACTTTGTGTATTTCTAGCAATTTCTGCTTATCTAAGAGATATTTAATTTCTTATAAAAGTAATAAAATAGCTCTCTAAAACAAATTCATGTAAATGACTGCAGGAAATTCAGTAAATCAATACATGGCATACTGATTGCATACATTTTTAATTCATATTTACAATAAGAGATTTCACAAAAATTAAAATAGAATAAAAAGGCGCAAAAATTGTTTTAAGGAAATTAAACTATTTTCTAAAAATTATCATGATATATAATTAAGCCGAAAGATGAATCTCGCTTCTTATCAAGTTGTTATTTATCCAAATTTATCCAGTCACATATCATTAACTTCTTTCATTATTCATTGTTACATACATCTCATACAGATTCAGTTGTTAAAGATATTCGTTTTTATTTAAAATATTCTTTAAATCAAATTATTAATATCCGTTCATCTTCTTGAATTATCTAAAATGTCTATTTTAATAAAATCTATTATTGAGGATAGAAATACTTTTTTCTAACGAAAAAATTCCAATTCTGACAATTATACTTTCTTTTACGACAAAATTTTCATTTTAAAATCTTAAGGTATTTTGGATTAATTATAAATCACGTCATCTAGTTTCTGAGAACAGAACAAAGGAAAATTTATATTACTGTGAAAAACAATTCAATACTAACTGTGTGTGCTGTAAGTTTAGAACTTATTTATTCATTGTTATATTATCAGATTTTTCTCTAAAGTAATCAAATTTAATTTACTAATCTTGACATTTCTTTATCAAAGGGATTGCTTTACAGGAGTAGTGCTCAACCCCCAAGCTGCGAGCCTATACTGGTCCGTGGATTAAATAGTACTGGGCCACACAAAGAAAATTAAATTAAACATTTTGTTTCCGGTCTCTCTGGTTTGTGCTACGTTTATGGAAATTGCTTTATATTCATGTTAAATCATTTTATATTCCATCTATGGTATAGCTGTGTTTTATTCTGAAGGTTTATTTAAATACAATTTTAAGTTGATATTAAATTAATATAAACAATTAACTCCCCCCCCCCAATCAGCCGCGGTAAAACTATCAAACGTTGACCGGTGTCCGCGGCGATAAAAAGGTTGAGAAGTACTGCCCTGCAACACATTTTTATAAAATAAAAAAATTAATAAAAAATATTTCCCTCAACATAACAGTTCTGTATTGATTAAATTATTTGAGAAAAATATTACAAAAAAACATCAGAAAAGACTAAAATATTAATTTCAGCAATTACTTGCAATTAAATAGCATAGCAAATCTCCAGCGTACCATGAGAGCTGAACAGTTTTCAGTAAAACATTTATTCATTAAGGAATGAAGGAATTTTTTTTTAATAATAAAACAATTGCAGCAGAATGTAAAAATTTCAACTAATCTTTAAATCTATTAATAGATTGTAAATAAGGTTTAATTATTGAAATTAAAACTGTTCGTTATATGCATTATTATTACTCAATAAAATGTATCTCTCCTACATAAGAAATTAACCTATAACTAATTATAGAAACTCAATTAATATAATTTTCACTGATAAGAACTATAACATTGGCATTCTAAACGACATTAAGGTTGAAATTAAAAAACGTATTATTGCTACTAATCACTGTCTTCATGGTCTAAGAGCTTTATTAAAGTCAAAATTGATTCAAAGACAAAAAAATTTACGCTATATAAAACAATCATCAGACCCGTGATTACCAATGGATCTGAAATTTGGACCTCGACTAAACCACAGACTAAACAGCTAGCCATCTTTGAGCAAAAGGTTCTTAGATATATCTTTGGTGATGTGAATGAGATTGGATTTTGGAGACAACATAATTTTGAATTATATAAGCTACTTAAGGTAGCCGACTGGTTGCGACAACTTTTTTTTTTTTAAAAAAAAGGGAAATATATATTTTTTGTTGTGTTTTTAGACTTGTTTAATACATTTAAGAAAAATACGCTAAAATTAAGAAGAGAAAAAAAATTATTAAAACTAAAATGGGGAAAAATGGGTAAATATTTACAAAAAATAACATAAACGCGATCCATTTTGCACCAAAAATTTATGAGCAAATTTTCAATTCTGATGTGTTGCTATGTTATTCATTGTCGAAATGACCTTCAGGATAAGAATATTTTAATTTTTACAAAACCTAGAGCACTTTATCTCAGTTATTAAATGAAATTTCTTAAAAAAACAGTGATTATATTCATATAAGGGACTGTAAATTTTGTAATAAAACAGTGTTTGATAACTCTGAACGTTAAAACACTTCTACTATTATACAGAACATACACAAAAAAAAACAGTTAACTAACTTCAAAACTTTTTGAGCAATCGCTGATCCCGTTTGATTATTTTCAAAAAATCACATTTCGAGTAAAATGCGTTTGAAGGTATGACATCTTGCTTAAAGTAATGGTATCTGCTTTTGCTTAAAGTATTGGTATCTTATTTGTTCTAGTGAACGGAAAATTATATACTTGGTATTTTGTAAAGCCAATGAAATAAAGTCATAAAAAAATTGCAAATTTTTGGCAAAATTCACAATTTTATTGTAGTCAGATATCTTAAGGAAGCTGATGTTATGAAAGATTGATCATTTGAGGTCATTTGAGGTTGACCATCATTAAGATTGGTCATTTGAGGTTTGTGGGCCACACCTGTCGTATGGACCCCTCATCCTTGACGTTCAGAATTTTCACTTACAAATCTATTCGAACTGGAACTAGGGGTAAGCCCAAACTGAGATGGGCTGATTGTGTAGAGGACGATTTGAAAGTTTTAAGAGTGACTAATTGGAGAATTGTTATTAAGCGTAGATTGGAATGGAAGAGTGATCTTGAAAAGGCATTGGTTCACCCATGGCTGTTGTGTCAATAAAAGAAAAAAAGAAAGGAAAAACTATAAATTAAATAAGAAAAATTACAGTTCAGTTAAAATATTTCAATAAAGTTAATATCAAATATATATACAAAAAAGAATTTTTCGAATGTTAATGAAACTTCATAATAAAAAAATATGTTTCTAAAATGTATGGGTATTTCTTAAAATCCGTTAAGTATGCTGTAATTGACTATATTATGGAGTACATATGTCTCTGAATTTTCATGTTGCTGTTTTATTCCTCTCTGAAGACATTTTCAATTAAATCCTATATTAATTAAAGAACATATTATTTAATGCATTGTTAATTGAAATACATGCTGTAATTTTCAGAAACTTGTATCTCTATCTCGGAAAAGAGTTTATATCTTTTATAAACTCTCAAAGAAGAGTTTATATCTTTTATAAACTCTCGAGAAGAGTTTATATCTTTACTCAGAATGAAATGAATTTTAAGACACTTATATTCTTTTCATATGATTTGCATCTTATTTGAAATATTTCTATTTCTTATTTGCCTTTTTCTTACAGCATTTTTACCACTTCTTTATTTAATCATTTTAAACTTCAACTTTCAGTTTTCTCAGTTAACTCTATTTACACTTTATTAAATTAATCATTATATATTTTTCAGCACATTTTCAATTGAAAGAATTTTTAATAAATTTTGGAAATAATTCTTTTTTTTTCAGCAGTCATTAATATTTTTGGGTTAGTTTCCGTTTCGCCTGCGTAAGTCTGGCCAAGCAGGCTTTTTTCCAACAACACATAATATATACATAATATATATATATATATTGTTCTCTCTAGTTTTTCATCCATTTTTGATGTATTATGAATAACCAGAGGCCATTTGTTTGGCGTAGATTGAATGTCTTTTGGCGACTTTATTGCCTGCGCCGGCAAAACGGAAAAATATCATATTTTGTTTAATCCGAAAGAAACTTTTTTTTTTGTAAAACAATATTAATTTATCACGTGAGACGATTAATTCATCACTTACCCTAACTTTCTTTTACCTATTTAAATATTGTTGCAGAGTTTCCTCTTCGTGGAGTATTCTCTTAAATATTTTAACATTTTAATCGTATTTTAGGAACATACAAATGACATGAACAAAGTGAATGTGAAATAAGAATTGCATCCTCTTGGAGTAAAAAAATGGAAAAATGAATTATTTATCTTTTAATCTACATGAATAGGATTTTTTTTCTGTACGATATCTAATAATACTTTTTATGGTTTAAAGTAGATTTCTATTCTCAATGAGATATTTGTCATACCACTTGGTAAGCTGCAAAAAGCCCTCCAGGAAAAATTCAAGGCTTTGCATAAGGAAGAAGCGTTTAACGGGTATGGGCGAACGATGAATCAACAGGTGAATGCACAAGACACCAATGCACCATTGGGTAGAAATCGATCACGATCAAGAGATGGATTCGGAAAAAGAGGCCTGGGCTTCTGAGATCTGGCGTTCTGTTGTTGGATGACAATGCGAGACCACACTCGGTGACGGCAACGCAAAACCATATTGCAACTATTGGTTGGGAGCGCCTACACCATTCGCCATACAGTCCTGATCTCGCACCGTGACTTTCATCTGTTTCCGGTTTTGAAGAAGAATCTCATCGGAAGGCGCTTTGAAAGCAATGCTGAAGTCAAACAAGCCGTTAAAAGCTTCTTCCGTATGCAAAACCCTGAAATTTTTCTGGAGGGTTTGTTGAAGCTTATCAAGCAGTATAACAAATGTCTCGATGTACTTGGTACTTATGTGGAAAAATAAAGTTATGTCTTATCTTTAATGTCTCATTCTATATATGTTTGGACTTTCATTCACAACTCTGACCGGAGTCGACAGGGGAATCTTATTTTCTGACTCGCCTTTGTATAAGAACAAGAGAAATTTACTGTTAAGCCCCGAAACTAAAAATCTCTTCTCTGTTACTACCTTTCCTATTTCAGGAGACATTTTGATATTTTATTACGTGCTATTGTCTGCCGATATTCTGGCCGGGTCGCAAAAATGTTCTTTGTGAACTGCGTGTTTGACACCCATGCTGTAAGGGCTATAGAATGAAGTAGAAATGAAAACTCTTTTTATATAGAAATCAAAGATTTAACTGAATTGGACTTTTTTAACATATTTCCATCGCAATTTATTCCTATTTATAGCATAATTTAATACCTTAATATATTTTATAAGATCAAGACTTTAAATGACATGGTCTAAAATCAGGCTACAAAATAACTGCTTAATATATATATGCTACATAGAAAAATCCCTAAAATTTATAAAAAAGAATTCAAGCTAAAGGGGAACTATTCCAATACCGATTGGCGATATATTTTATTCACCCGTATTTTTCCTAGGATCTTTATCTTAACCGTTAAGAGTTGAATTGTCCAGAAGAAAACCGAATAATTTGTGTTTTGGCAATGCCATTTCACGATCGTGATAGATGTTTGAAATCGTTAAGGAAAGGTCACAAGGCTCCGTTTTTTTTTCTTCTAGATCAAAGAGAAAACTCGATGAAGTAAAAACTTTTCGGGAAGTCATTCTTTTTTATTCAGTTTGATTTGCTACTTTGAGGCTTAATAGATATGGTGGTGGTTTAAATCCGTTGGGAAACAACAAGCTTAGAAATTCTTCAAAAGAAAAACAAGATGCCCAGTGAAACGTAGCATCTTTTCTTCTTTCATTCATTACTTATTTAAAATTTTTTTATAAAAAGAAATTCTCTTTTACTTGAATAAGTTCTCTTATCTTCTGTTGAATAATATTATTTAACGTCTTTTACTGTCTATTTTAAAATGCAAAGATTTTAAACAATGTATTTAATATAAATTGACTTGTGACTGGTAAAGAAGCTAATGTAAAAAATAATCTAACTTCTTTTGAAGTTTTGTAAATTT
>BMAO01020410.1:0-16092 GCA_019973975.1 Trichonephila clavata
TATTCTAAGAGAGTTTTGGAGTTAATCTTTGCTGAGATTCGTTGAATAATTACTTGGATTGGGTAGTGATTGTACTAACATATTTATAATACTCGTATATGAACTATAATTATATATGGACTATAATTGTACAAAAAAGCAAACTTAAGATGAATACGAATGAAAGATTTAAATGTATAACAATATGGTATCATTGAAGGAACACTATTAGATCAATTAGAACTCGCCAAATAAGTTCTGAAAATTATCTGCTTAAAAGGGGGTTCCCCATGTAATGGGTTCAAAAAATCAAAAAAAATTTATTTCATAAATTGATTTCTTAACATGTCTAGAATACGGTGATAAAGTGATTTTTTAAAATTCGAAGTCGTTATAAAGAAGCAGGTGTTAGAAGAACAGCTGTTCTTAGCGCTGAGTTAATATTTTCATTGTTTTAATCGGACTTGAAACTTTAAAATCGTTTTTCTCAAAACTGTGTTTTTCAAACTTTCCCCATCATATTTCAAGAACGGTTTGACCGAAAACTTCAAATTTATAGGGTAGACTCAACATATGTACGCAGTAAATGGACTACGATCATTCCAAAATTCAAAATATTTCTATTTTTTATAACAAAAACATAACCAAAAAAAAACCATGAAATTCGAAACTTTTTCTTCAGAGGTGTACCCAAAATCCAATTTTTGATAATTTCAATTGAGTATAGTCCATTCTGTGCATTTAAGCTTATAGATTAAAACGCCGTTAATATTTTTTATTTCAGATAAAACAATCATCCAGAATCGTTGAGGAAGTAAGCGTCCATTTTTTCGAGGTGGGTGCGTTCAGAGTGCTGTAAATCACGTTCAATTGAATATTTATGGCTAAACATTTATATACATACTCTTAAAATAAAAAAAAGTTGTATCATTTTACTGATCGTCAAAAAAAATTCCCTAAGAATGCTTAAAAAACAAGCCGTCACATGGGTGAACCCCCTTAATGTCGCTTTGACATGATGCCATAGGTAAAAGCTTACAAAGAGTATTGATTATCCAAGAAATAATTCGAATAAGTAAAACTTTTAGTTAATCCATGCGAATCAAATTTTAAAAACATTGTAAATACATGTGCCATTTTGAGATTAATAACATTTAATGAAAATGGCGCTAATTTGATATTGATGAATGCACTATGAATTTCTCCGCCAAATAGTTGCGAAATTTTCGCCTTGATTGGGCGATAACAATACAATAAAACTACATTAGAGCTCTATTTGGTGCTATTTCAAAATTACGACAAAAACAAGTAGCTCACCATTATTTAAATTAGTTTCTGAAAGATAATTAATTACCTGTGTAACCTAAATGTTATTATTCTTGTATTTTCTTAACTCGGAAAGGTACTTATGTATTATCACAACCTATTGGCGACATAGAGTGAAACGAAACACGTTGATTGCCAATTCAGCGAATACGACACATGAAAAATTTGGGAATGACAACTTGGCGAGTTTATCTTGGACTTTGGCGATTATTGCGATAATACGTAAGTACCCTCGGAGATATTTCTTTATTCAGGAATTATTGAACAGTTCTGATTTTCATAAAATTTAAACAGAATCTACAGTATCACTCCCATCTGTTCTATCAAACAGATTTTGAACATCTACGGCATTTGAGCCAATTTGTCTAATCTCCTTTCATTGTTAAATTGGCGTCTGTTTGGAGAGAAGTACATTTGTAGATTTGAATTTGATGAAAACGATGGCTTTTTTTTCTCATTTCCAATTGAGAGTAATAAATGCATACCGATAAAATTGAGCCAAGAAAACTTTTGCATTGAAGACAAATTTATCTCTCATTCTTTTAAATTTATGCTTCCTATTTTTATATTCTGAAACTAAAATACTGTACATGGAATGAGACTTTTTATTCTTATGATCATACCTTAATTGGAATGCTCATGCAACTGGATACTCAGTTGTTTTGTTACGCACATCTTCGTGCGTAACAAAATAAATTCTTGTACCATAGTTAAAATTAATTATTATATTAAATTTAATTTTTCCCAGTTCTTGAGCTGTTAGATATAAATTGGTTCTATTTTATCTTGAATTAATAAATTAATAAAATAAAAAATTAATAAAATAAATGAATTATAAAAAACGTGTCGTAGAGTGTTGAAGTGTGTAGACATGTCGTAGAGTGTGGAAGTGTGTAAACGCGTCGTAGAGTGCTGAAGTGTGTAGACGCGTCGGGAAGTGTTGAAGTGTGTAAACGCATCGTAGAGTGTTGAAGTGTGTAGACGCGTCGTAGAGTGTTGAAGTGTGTAGACGCGTCGTAGAGTTTTGAAGTGTGTAGACGCGTCGTAGAGTGTGGAAGTGTGTAAACGCGTCGTAGAGTGCTGAAGTGTGTAGACGCGTCATAGAGTGTTGAAGAGTGTAGGCGCGTCGTAGAGTATTGAAACTTGTAGAAGTTTCTCTCTAGCGACTGTGAGGTTCTTTGGTTTCTCCTTTCCAGATGATAACAGATCGAATACGTCACGTCCTTCCAAGCCTCACTTGATGAATAAGCATTTCTGTTTGGAAGTAGCTGGGACTACTATTTGAGTAATGGTCTTTGTCACCCTCACACGGTAAGACTTTGAAGCCGGAGATTGGCGTGGGAACTGCACCGGTCACCTCTCTGTCGGCTGGATCAAGGGATGTCAAAAGTTGACTTGCCTTAAAAACACAAGTGTTGGAGTGTCCAGTTTGGGATAACTTTCCACGCGAAACTACTTGACCGTTGAAACGTCTCTAGTTCCTTAACAAGGAAGAGGTTCTTTGATGGAGACCACCGCAGAAGTTTGTTCAGCTCAAGTGTTGTCCTCATGAGTTAACCAAATTTGACATTTAGGAGACTCGTCGCAATAGCCTGGTGCAGTTTCAGAGTGCGATGTTAATTAACACTGACAGGTGTTAGGCCCTAGTTACAGGTGATTTTTATTAATTCCAAAGTTTCTGTAACTAATTTATATGCTGTATTCTTTTTTTTTTTTGTATCTGGTTAGAAAAAGATATCTTTTATTGGTCAAAGAAGGTCTTAAAAATCATTGCTATCTGATTTATAAGATCGTCTCTTTCCTATGAATTCATCATAAACTATTAAAAAAGCAAAAACATTCAATCTTTTGCGAGGTATCAAAAGCAGTTAATGTAATATTTTAACAATATTGAACGGGAAAAATAATACACTGCTAAAGAAAAGAAACTGGAATAAGAAAAACTGTAAGTTTCTTTAATTATTTAACCAGAAAATTGCTTTTATTCTGTACCAAGCATAATTTCATCAGGGATTTGGGATTCTTATGAAAAAAAAAACATTTAATGTTATGCTCCATCTCATTCTTGATGTAAAACATAACAATTGTAATTTATATTAATGACTGTTAGGAAAATCCCATTTGAATATTATTAGACACATAAAAAGAATTAAAATAAAAATGCGCTTTTATTACATAACATCTTTTGTTTGTGTATATATATATATATATATATATTAGTTCATATGTTCTAATATAATAATTCCCCGATATATTGCTCACACTTGAACGCAATTTAATTTTTCAACATACTTTAATTATTTTTCTATAGAATACTTTGAATGATGATGCCAAAAACTATTTGTAAAATAAAAACACGTTAATTTTAAAAAAATGTATATATGAGAGAGAAGAGGGGAGAAAAAATTTTTCATTTTAATATGATTAAAAAACGCCATCTTTTGTCTAGAAAGATAATTATATTGTGACCCATCATTATTCATTGTTGAATCACTTCGAAGAAAAGCAGTTTCATGTTCTCTCAGCTTACTTCCCTTTGAGTTATATTTTCCAACGAACAACGCATTAATTTTAAGGAACATCCTCGTATTATTTATTCAAAAGTTATGTAATTCTTTTCTAAACATTCGTTGCAATTTCCAGCAAAGTGAGGGAGAGTTATATTAACGTCGCACTAAAAAGCTGCACGAAGGCTATTGGCAACTGATCTCTTAATTTTGAACAATGGTCAAGTGAAGAGGGTGATTCACTCTCTCCTGACTTCCACACCACACTTCCTCTACACGGTGAGTGTTGAGCGGCTCTAGGCTCGAACTCATGACACACCAGCCACGAGTCCGCAACTTTGCACGCTGGGCTACTGCGGCCACCCAATTTCCAGTAAAATCTATTTGTGTTTTAAAAAAAAAATAGTTTCATTTCTAGTTGAGTACTAATACTTATATATATATATATATATACTAGCTGTTACCCGCCCGCTTCGCTGGGAATTTCATGATGTTTTATAAATTTTTACTGCTTATATATATGTATAAATTATTCATATCTAAGTCCTGCATTAAGAATTCGATTGTATTGAAAAATATACTTATACCTGTAACTGTCGCCTGTTGATAAAAAAAGGGGCAGAACTCATCTAATTTGTGTTTTCTAAAAATCTCTAAAATTGAAGCATAGAATGATGTTTGCTCTTTCGTAACCAAAAACCAAGTGGATTCCCGCAAAACCAATTTTCGCGGTGGATCTCTACTCCGTAAATTGAACATGCAAGCCAAATTTCAAGTCTAAATCTAACAGAAAAAAAAACAAAAGTTTTACTATCAATATCTCAGTAATCCCGTTGAGAGCCGTTTTCCAAAATAACCGCTCTTAGCGGATTTCAACTCGACAAAAGAAAAAATGCAAACCAAATTTCATTATTATAGTCCTTGTAGCTCGCAAAAAAGTAATTTTTTGTCAATACGTCCCAGTAACCCCCTGCACCCCCCAGAACTTGATTTGCTTAAAATGCATTCTTAGTGGATCCCTATTCAACAAAAGAAACATGCTTAACAAATTTCAAGTATATGGGTCTAACAATTAAAAACAGGAATTTTTTTATGTAACTCCTCTTGACCCCTCGCAACCTCCTTGGGGGTCAATTTTCGGTTTTACTCTTTCTTAGAGGAACTCTATTCCATGAAAGGAAACATGCCTACCAATTTTCAAGCAGGATGATCAAATAGTTTAAAATGGAAATATTTATCAATTACGCCTCTTAATCTCCCGAAATTAAACTTAGTAGTTGATATTCGCGAAACCCATTTTGTAGCGGTTCTCTACTTTACGAAAGGAATCTGCTTATCAAATTTCAAGACTGTACGTCTAATAGTTTAAAAAATGAGGATAATTATCTATAACGCCACTTGAGCCCCCGCAACGCCACTTCTGGGTCTGTTTTCACAAAACCAATTTTGTAGGGGAATTGCACACTATGAAAGAAATCTGCTTAGCAAAATTTGAAGACTGTGCGTCCAATAAATTAAAAAATGCAAAAAAAAATTATCAATAACGCCCTTGAACCCCCGCAACGCGGCCTAGGGGTCGATTTTCACAAAACACATTTTTTAGTGTATCTCTATCCTATGAGAGGAATCTGCTTACCAAATTTCAAACTGTGCGTCTAATAGTTTAAAAATGGAAATAATTATTTATATCTGCCCTTAACACCCTTTGAGGTCAATTTTTCCCAAACCTGTTTTGTAGCGGATATTTACTCCATGAAAGAAACATTCCTACCAATTTTCAAGCAGGGAGGTGAAGTAGTTTAAAAACGAAAATATTTATCTAGTACGCCACTAAATCCCCCGCAACGCCCATTTAGAAGATCTGTTTTCACAAAACCTTCTTATAGCTGAACTCTACTCTATAAAAGAAATCTACTTATAAAATATAAAGACTGTGCGTCTAATAGTTTAAAAATGGAAATAATTATCTATAACGCCCCTTAAGTCCCGCAACGCCACTTGAGGGCAATGTTCACGAAACCCATTTTGTAGCGTATCTCTTCCCTATGAGAGGAATCTACTTACTAAGTTTCAAGACTGTACGTCTAATAACTTAAAAATCGGAATTTCTAACGCCCCTTAAACCCCCGCCCCGCAAACAATTGCTGCTAATTTGAAATTACAAACAGACACTTCAATTTATTTATTTGTATAGATATAGATTGGGATTATAATAACTATTGTTTAAATGTGACTAAAAATGTAAATAAAAAAAAAGAAAGGATTAAAACTAACCGTAAAACTTATCAATTTTTTGTTTCTTGCATTGCTTTTTGCTTATGAAGCCTTGATTTATTATTTTTAAAAGTGCATCCGAAACAGCCGATGCTCTACTTAACTGAACAGTGAGATTCTCCTTCATAAAAAAAAAAAAATTATGGCACGTGTCAGCGTATTATCATGTGCGCGTAACACTATTATGTCTCATGAACAGCATCGGTCGCCAGTAACCAAAACAACGACTTCATTAGCTCAGCTTGGCGTTCAATTTGGCGTTCATCTTGGCATTCAGTTTCACGTTCACCCGTATAGTTTCCGTTCCCGTAAGAATACGGGAATAAAATATAGCCTATGTTACTCCCCGTTAATGTAGCTTTCCATTAGTGAAAGAATTTTTAAAATCGCATCAGCCGTTTCTGAGATTAGCCGGAACAAACAGACAGACAGACAAAAATTTTAAAAATTGGTTTTTTGTTATGAGTACCGTATATACTTTTAGTGCATTAAGTAAAAAGCTGCTAATTTGAAATTACAAACAGACACTTCAATTTTATTTATTTGTATAGATATATATATACTTTCATTGGCTTTCAAAGTCGGCTTGCCAAGAAAAGTGAAGAACTGTTTATATGAGGGAGGAACTTAAAGAGTGTCAACAATTTATTTACATAGAATACAAAAGTGATTCATGTCACCATGTTTTACAGAGCTTCAATATAGTCGCCAGTATTGTGTACAACCCGTTTCCAACGATGAGGAAGTCGCAGAACACCTGTAGCAGCGCCTGTTCTTTTGATATTTAGTATGGACCGGTCTACTGCCGCAAGAATATCTGAAACAATTTTGAAGCGATTGCCATGAAATTGCTTCTTCGTCTTAGGAATTAAGTCACAAGGACTTAGATCGGGGGGGGAGTCGATCACTGTCCATTAGTGCGCAGCATGCACTTCTGCTTTCCTGAGACTAGGACAACCTGGCTGATGCATGTCTGCCACATTTTGGCGTCTTGCATTGAAGTTCTGTAAGGTAATGCAGATTCCCCGAAAGCCTCTTGAAGCCCTAGATGACATTGTCGTGCTGTAAGACCTCTAGCACATTAAATTTTTATCCCACGGCTTTGTTCTTGTTTTGAAAACTCCTGACAACATTTACTTTAGACCGCAAGCTAATACATAAATCAGTTCTTTGAGTCACTTCGAATGCGCGTGACGTAAGAAGGACAAGTCGCGCCCATGTGGTATACGAGATTCTTTGGTTTTGTTGTGTAGCGTTTTTACAGCAGTGTTTCCACTACTAAAGTTTAAACCCTTGTAACAATACCAACATTTTAATAATTTTTGAAAGATTTTCGTTCACGAATTTGAATATAGTTTCATTTAAATTACATGAATTTTATATTGAGGGAAAGTCTTAGTAAAATTTAAACTTCAAAAGACGTGCAACTGCATAACCAACTGCAATGAATTCTTCCGATAATACAAGAGTACAGTTCAATCTGGTTGGTGTTTTACGTATTTTGCTTATTCCCAGAAGGAAAATCTTTTCCTGAAAGCGATTTTTGTTTCATGTTGTGACAAAAAATGCATGAACTTACATAGTAGTATGTCAGGACCGTTGTATTAGTTCGTGTTAACCGATATTTCGTCTAAAGCGTTTTCGTGTTAAACGTATTTTCTACATTGAAATACAGGATTTTTATTTAGTAAAAATAGTATAGTGTTGCTTTTAGAGGGTGGCGTAAATAAACACATTTAATAAAAAAATTCCCAGGAAGATTGGCTTTTTTCTTGTCATATGAATGATGCATAATATTTTTAAAGTCCTTTCGAATCATTTATAAATCAGCTGTCAATTGTCTTTTTCTTTTTTTGCGGTATTCTATTATGAATTTCCGTTACGGCATTGTTTCAGAGCTATGATGTGGCCGCGGTAGCCTACTCGTCATGGTTCCGAACTCGTGACCAGCATGTTGTGGATTTGAGTCCTGGTGCTATTGAAGACCCACCGTGTAAATTTCGAGATTCATATCCTATAGCCCTAGTGTTGCTTCATAGTGTGCCGTTAATGTAACTCTAGTGAGTGAGTGAATATTAACGTCGCACTATTTAGCTACTCGAGGGCTTTTGGCGACGGACCTCGTAATTTTGAGCCACGGTCAAGTGACGAAGACAACAGCTGAGTTGGCACCCTCCTCTCCTAACTTCCATACCACACAAACGGGAAAACGTTTGACCCCCTAAACAGTGGGGCTTCAGTGGTACTAGGCTCAAACTCATGACACGCCATCCACGAGTTCGTTACCTTGACCACTAGGCTACCGCTGCCACTTTAATGTAACTCTCACTCAAAGTTATGATTTCTTAAATTTTTTGAATTTTGAAAATGATATGATATACAGTTCATGAAAATGCAAATTTAGAAGCAAATCTCTATTTATAAAAATAGATGTTTGTATATATGAAATCGCTTCACTCCAACACACCGTTCAACCGATTACTATGAAAATTGGTATTATATATATTTTTTTCGTGGAAAAGATTTTTGTGCTATCTACTTTGTTGCAGCTCCCCACCAGACGGCGCTACAGCAAAGCAACTTCTGCACCGTTCAATGGATCACCAAGTTGCCAACATGGTCGCCAAGCACAGAGAAATTTGGTTTGGATAAGTTCTCCTTTAATGTTAATCTATATGTATATAAATGGACGTTTGTATGTATGAAATCGCTTCCCTCCAACACCGTTCAATCGATCACTAAGAAAATTGGCATGTATATGTATTTTTTGTGGAGAAAGTTTTTGTGCTATCCTCTTTGTTACAACTCCCCACCCGGTGACGCTGCAGCATATCAACTTCTGCACCGTTCAATCGATCAAAAATCATGCCAACTTGGCTCTATTGCCAACAATTCACTATGTTCCCATTGAATCACTATTATAATGTCAGGAACTGTATTGCTTACGAATATTACAATTTTAACATAAAATAAATGCAACAGAAAGTAATATTAACGTATTACAGATCCAGATATAAATTATTTACACTATTTTAAGCGTTCATTACACAAAATTTGTAACAATGTGTTACTTTTCCTGAACATAGATCAGCTTAGGAAGGTGTTTTCAAAAATCGAACCACAAGAGAGTTATAGAGCGTTGTAAATAAATAAATAAAAAAATCTTTTTATCACAGCTATTAGATCAACAGACTTAAAATTTGACAAATATAGTTTTGTTCAGCTCGGATATTCAAAAAGCTTTCTTTTTCTTTTTTTTTAACTTGCAATTCACGTAAAATCCTAACATTAAAAAAAAAATTTATCATTCAATCTGTATTGTTTAATATTTCAATGAACCTGTGCGAAGAAAGGGTCTACCACTAGTATATATTTATATATATATATTTAAAAATAGAATAATTAATTCCCCATTTTAATTTGAAATTCGCGTACTTTTTATGTATAAAAACACTACCAATTCAAACACGTCGTAAACCTAAAGGGCCAAAACCTCCTTTAAGTTTCTTTTTAAATATGTAATCTGAATTCTCTCCCAATGGAATAACGAAAAACGAAACAAAAAATATGTATTTGTTACTTTTAAAAGTACCCTAATTCTGATAGAAAAAAACGCGCAAAAAATAAATAAACGCTTAAACAAGGCTAATCTGTGTACGTTAATTTACTTTTCAAAGCACAAAATTTTCTTTTCTCCTCAAAAATTGTACAAATACGATGGTTCATTCGTGAGAGCTTTCCTCCATTGGAAATGAAAGGAAATTTCTCATTTGGCTAGCATTTCCTACTAACACTATTAGCATCGATTTTAACTCTCTGAAGTGGGTACTTGCAGGGGAAAGTAGGAAGTTTAATAACTATACAATAATATCCGAAATATCTTTTTCTGGGCGAGAGACTAGACACATTACGTTCGATAACAAAAGAGAGAGAGAACGAGAGAGAAAATTGAGAAATGGTTACGTTGAAAGAATCCAATTTTTAAAAAATTGGGAGAAAAGTATATTAGAGTGTTTTTATGGTAGATATGGGATACTACGCACATGTAAGATTGTGTATTTATAGAGAAACTCTCTGAGATCTCCTTGCTTTTAATTTGTTGTCCAAAATTATTAATTAACTTTTAATCGAAGCATGTCGAATAATTAATCGTACGTCTGGTAATACTAACTTCCAATTTTTAGCAAAGCAGCTAAAGTCAGATGTTTCCAAGTTCTTTGAGCACGCATGTACAAACACATAAAACATTTCCGGGGGAAAAAATGCTGAAAAATGTTAAGAGTTTTTTTTCTTTCGTTATTTTAAAGTTATCCGATTTATTTTTGCTTAGTAGACCTTTACCGTAAAATCTGGTGTATAACGAGCACTTTTAACACAAAAAAGTGTAATTAAAATTTACGGGGGCCGTTATATGTCGGGCATAAAAATAGAGCCTTAAAAATAAAGAAATGAGAAAAACATAGAAATAAATTAAACTTCCATGTATATAGAAATACTGTTTATTTAAAAGAAATGCAATTCCTTATGAACTTAGAGGGGGTTGTAGTTCTAGAAATATATAATTTTTTGGAATGCCTGGGATAATACCTCGAATAAATGACTTAAGGTATCCGACTACCCTAAAATTGTGAATTTTGCCAAAAATTGACACATTTTCTTATGATTTTATTTTATAGGCCATCTTATTTTAGCGTTATAAAAATACCAAGTTTATCATTTTCCGTTCATTAGAACAAAAACTACACGTGTTTTAGTAAAAGCAGATGCCATTATTTTAAGCAAGATGTCATACCTTAAAACGCGTTTTACTCGAAATGTGATTTTTTGAAAATAATCAAACGGGGCCAGCGATTGCTCAAAAAGTTTTGAACATAATTAACTGAAATTTTTTTTGTAAGTTCTGTGTAATAGTAGAATTATTTTAACCTTCAGATTTATCAATCATTGTTTTATTACAAAATTTACAGTCTCTTATGTAAATATAATCACTGTTTTTTAAGCAATTTCATATAATAACTGAGATAAAGTACTCTATTTTTTGTAAAAATTAAAATATCTCTTATCCTGACGGTCATTTCAAAACTGAATAACACAGCAACACATTAGAATGAAAAAATTGAAAATTTGTTCATAATCCTTTGGTATAGAATGGGCCGCGTTTATGCTATTTTTTGTCAATTTTTATATTTTTTGTATTTTAATTATTATTTTAACAACTTTTTCCTTATTAGTAATAATAATTTCTTTTTCTCTTCTCAATTTTAGCATATTTTTCTTAAAATGTACTAAACAAATCTAAAAATAACAAAAAAATCCCCATATCTGCATTTTTTTTTTTAAAAAAAGTTGTCGAAACCAGTCGGATACCTTAACATAAGAGTATTGCACAGGCATATTTCAGGTTTCTTTGCAAAAAGAAGAGGTGCCCGTTATACGATGAATATGTATAAAAATTTTTAAAAATGCTGGTTGAAAGTGTAGGTGCACATCATACGGCAGAGCGCGTTATACGCCGGATTTTACGGTAATTAGAGCTGTTCAGCAGAAATTGCCCTACAAGCAAAGAAAGTCATGTTTTTGAACCATTGTCAGAATAACGTTAGATCTTCATTTTTCAAACTTCAGTTCCATGTAATGCCATAAGCTACTGAGTTAAACCGTTAGTACAACAGCTTTCGTTATTCTCACAACACATTTCAGTGACGAACTCGTGGCTGCGGTAGTTTAATAATCCTGGTCACGAACTTCTGACCCGGCGTTATCGAAAGGCTGATTCGATTCTTGATGCCATTGAAGACCTACCGTATTGATTGCTTCACGTTTAATTTGTCATAGCATAAAGTCCTCACGTTCGTATAGTGGAAAAACCAGGAGACGGGGAGACAGGCTGGTACACTCACTTCCAAAAGTTAAGCCCGAAGATGTAAAATGCAAAAAAATCAACCAATACTGCTTTGATTGACACAATATTTGGCAGTAAAGTAGCATATATATTTATACATAAAACAAAATCAATAATTATATACAGAAATGAAAACAATATTTAATTTTTTTTAAGTTATCAGATGTCATACTGGAGATTTAAACAGAATTATGTATAAAATGAAAATAAACCGCATAAAATGAAAAAAAGGACATTAATAGGGTATGTGATCCCCCCCCATCTGTTTGCAAAGTTTAGATCTTCTGATCATGCTTTCAATTAGGTGGTCAACCACCGCAGAATTAAGCAATCGCCATTCTTCTTGTAGAGCAGTTTCTAGCTCAAAAAGAGTGGCTGGAGATGGGAAACGTGAAGATACAGCACGGCCGAGAGCATCCCAAAGATTTTCAATGGGATTAAGGTCGGGCGAATATGCTGGCCACGTCATACGCGCAATCCCTTCACTCTCCTGGTAGTCATCGACGATGTCAGCTCTATGGGGACGTGCGTTATCGTCCATTAAAATAAAAGTAGGGCCACCTGCTGCAGCGTACAATCTCACAATGGGTTCCTATGACTTCATCTCGTTACCGGACAGCCGTCACAGAATCCCCGTTTTAAAGATGTGCAGGTCGGTGCGGTATCATAATGAAATCCCTGCCCACACCATAATGCTTCCGCCTCGGAATGCGTGATGCTCGGTAATGTTTTGGGCTGATTGCGTGTTCCTTGTTTACGCCATATCCTTATACGCTTGTCATCTGGCTCCAGAGCAAATCTTGATTCTTCAGTAAACATGACATTGCCCCAGTCAGACACAGTCCATTGCCATGTTCCAGGCACCACTTTAATCTGCCCCTCTTGATTGGACGGATAAGGACCACAAACTCGAGGTACCCGGACATACAGTCCATTCATATGTAATCTTCGGCGTACAGTAGCTGCAGATATAGCCTTGCCAATGGACGCTGTTACCATAGATGTCACACGTGTGGAAGTCGCTCTGCGATTCCACTTGGCTACAATAGCAATATATCGATCTTCCGAGGGAGTTGTAACCCTTGGGCGACCGCCTACGGGCCTTCGGACAACTGTCTGTGTGTTTTGGAATTGTTTCCATAAACGTGAAATTACAGAATGATGAACGCTGAAGAAAATAGAAACATCTGTGATCGACTGTCCTACTTCAATGCGCCCCACAGCATGTCAGCGCTCAGAATTTTCATTCGTTTTCTGGAAGTCATAGAAACACGTATGTCTTGAAAACAAATTGTACGAAAGTTTTTAAACACCTTCTATCAGCACTTAAAATCAACTTCTGTAACCCTTCATAAAGCTGGCTTCTTATAAGACTGCCCTTTTTGCATATTTCTTGACATGAAAGAACGATTGGATGTTATCTAACATATTTGCATACTTTCATCTACTTCTGAAGGGAATTGCATCCTCTTCAATCCTGATTGGCTTCCGAAAATTAGCATTTTCTCTCCGTGCTTATTTTTTGGAAGTGAATGTATCTTGTCAATCGATTGACCATGTCCAAAATTACGAGGTCCGTTATCAACAACCCTCGCGTTGATTTAGAGAGCTGCGTTAAAAAAACACTCACTCTTTCATTTAGTACCGAATTAATGCTTTCCCCTCCCCTTCCTGGCACTAAGTCACGACTTTGTCATCTCATGGTTTAATGGCGAAATGTTTACATTTGAATGAATATGTCTTACATCATTAATCTCGTAAATGTTGTCAAAACAGAATCTTTGATTAATCTGTAGGAATACTGAAATACGCAGTATGTGTTGCTTACCCCACAACTGAGGAAAAGTGAGTGAGTTTTACTGGGAAGTTCGCTTACCACCATTTCCCACTTTACGGCCTTGCCGACAAATTATAGCACCAAGGAACCATCAAGAAGTCTGCGGAGTCAATCCTTCTAGAAATTTCCATGAGGCTATATAAGGACCTTTGAGACAGGTCGAGCAGTCGAGTTCAGAATTTGCTTTTCCGTTGTGTGCGATAAGACTAAGAGACTATTTGCCACAGTCCCTGTTATTGGAACTGTTCTAAAGAGCCATTTATGGAACGCTGCAAAGTTAATTTATAACGAGCGTGGTTTTCCATTACTGTAAATAATCTGTTACATTATTTCTTTGTGTATGAACGAAAAATACGCTTAACGCGAAAACGCGAACACTAATAATGCAACGGTCAGGACAAACTACAATATATTCATATGCAGTTTTTTCCTTAACACGAAACAAAAATCACTTAACACGAAAAGATTTTCCTTCTAGGAATGAGCAAATTACGTAAAGCACCAGTCGCATTGGACTGTCCTGTTGTATCATCGGAAGAATTCGTTGCAGTGGAAGACGATAATGTTTGTGCAAAATCAAAGAAGGCAGTCAAAGACATTTTGAGTGTTCAAAGCTCAAAAAATATCATTGATGCAGATTCCGATGAAGAAAATGTAATGAATAATGCAGCTTCTGTTCCCACGTCATTCGAAATGAGGCACATCATGAAAGTATGCGCAAGTATTTAGCCGCACATTCCAAAGGTGAAATTAATAACAAAATGGGCGATATCGAGCAACTTGATACTAAAAAAGAGACAGAGCAAAGAAAAATATCAGATTATTTTCCAAAAACTCAATAAGTGTTTTGTGTTTTAAAAAAACTTAAATTTTGTACTAAATATCTTAAAGTTCTAGGGATTATTTAAGTTTTGTTGATTTTTTTATTAAATACATGCATATACAGATCTATTCTTTAAATTTAATTGACAAATATATATATTGCACACAATATCATTTAACACGAAAAAATATTTCGGTCCCTTTAGTGTCGTGTTAAGCGATTTTCACTGTACGTCGTTTTGTCTGTGTAGTCATTTGTTAATTGTAACATTTCCGCGTCACACAGCTGAAAAATCGGCTTCTTTTTGTGGATAGGATTACAACATTCCTCGTAAATTAGATTAGAAGCGGGCGAAAGCGCGCAACACTTTTACCCAAGTTGGGCGAAAAAGATCAATCCATGTCGGAGATACAAAACAAATCAAGAGGCCCCCGGCGTGGGTTGGAGGCAGTGGCTCCCAAATGATTACATCATTCCTATGCACACGTGCACCCTTAAATATTGCGGGAACCTTTGATCTGATATCGTTCCGAAACTGGTTTCCAGGAGAAAACCCAACGGCTGGACACATGCGAGCCGGAAACTTCGAGTGTAATTCGAGGTGTCAGACAGAAACTACCACCATCCCAAGATCATGGAGTGGAGAGAAATTCCGTAGAAAACACCGAAGAGTGCCTCTTTCCTCATAACTAACATATTCTGAACTGAAAATGAGTGAACATAATATAATTAAAAACTGTAACATAATTAAACCAAATATTTAATTTTCTAACTCTCTTCACGCTACCAAAAATTTTCTCAAACGTCACATCGTCTGTATCAGTTAATAAATTTCTTATTATTAAATTAATTGGAGTCATCGTTTGCTTCCCCCATTCAAATTTGTAATAATACTTTTTTTTCTAAAATTAAAAAAAAAATCACACTTTTACTTGTAAGATACTCTGAATTCACCGAAGAGAGAAAATTATTGAACACATTACAAGGTTCTTCCGGATAACAATATGATTCATGTTCTTCTCATTAGGTTTTTGTTTGTTTTGGCGTATCCTTTAGAAAGTTTATGATAGCGGTTAATGACTCCTTTTTTGTTGTTGTTGTTGTTTATCACATTTATTTGTCAAATAATTCATCACGCAGCCGAACAAAACATATTTTTATTCTTGAATCTCTTCTACGAATTCATGTGTGCTACAGAAATTACACAACGCCTCACGAGGATTCAATCAAATGATTTGAGAAATATATTTGTTAAATGAAATTTTTATATCCTTTTGCAAACATTCACAAAATGAATGCAATTTATACAATGTAGACATAAATTCCCTGATGTATAAAACTTGTATAAACATAATCCAATATTTAATCCTTATACTATACTTAATGTCCATAACACAATTATGGCTCTTTTTGTAACACTTTATCAATAATACCGCAGACGTGG